>APFE030671550.1:90154-102932 GCA_000404065.3 Pinus taeda | reverse complement strand
TAGTCTTGTATGAACAAGCATATGGCTTGTGGAGTATTCTCCTTCCTTAAGGAGTGATTGTATGGTGTTGCCCTACCTTAAGGGTTTGATCAATAAAGAATCATTTCATATTATTTCCTGGGTTTATTTGCATTGTCTCATATTTTCATATTAGATCTATAATATTTCTTGGGTTAGATCTACAACAAGTGGTATCAGAGCCAGGTTATATACCTAGGACAATTAGGTTATATATAACGTAATAACATAAAAATAATATGGCCCATAAATGTTATTATCAATAAAGATTCATAGTTTCTATCTATTACTATGGCCCATCCCATTATAACATTGATCAT
Organism: Pinus taeda; assembly: GCA_000404065.3. Taxonomy (NCBI): domain Eukaryota; kingdom Viridiplantae; phylum Streptophyta; class Pinopsida; order Pinales; family Pinaceae; genus Pinus; species Pinus taeda. Next base: position 102,594 of record APFE030671550.1, on the reverse strand, counting down.
ACAGGTTATATATAACGTACCATATGCTTGTTCATACAAGAATACTTCTCTTCATGTCTCTCCATGTGGAGTCTCTAGCCTCTATATAGGCCTCATACACACAATACCATGTATCATTACCATGGTTTCCTCATACCATCAACTAATACCATGAGCCCCTTACATTATTATTAACTACTTGTGGTCCCTTACATGACATGGGTTAACCACCTTATTTATTACTATGGCCCATCCCATTATTACATTATTACCTTGGGTACCTCCCTCGGTACCCCATATTACCCCCCCTAGGTACATAACATCTGGTTGTCAAAATGTATAACGGTAGGGTCCAAAGGCCCTTCAAACAAATTTGAAATAAGATTTCTAAGCCAAACAACTTCTCTACCAAATTCACTTACTGCTGTATATTTGGTTTCAACACTACTCAATGCAACTATATCTTGTTTCTTGCTCATCCATGAGATCATAGAAGATCCCAAACTAAAACATGCACCAATAGTGCTCTTTCCATTTGTATCACTGCCTCCCCAATTTGAATATGTATAACCCAATAACTGTATCTCATCACCAACATATCTCATATATTGATGTATAGTCCCATAAAGATATCTCAAAATATGTTTAGTTGTTACCCAATGATCATGCCTTGGATCCAAAGACTAAGAATGTCTACTACAAAACATATGTCAGGTTAGTTGTTCATAAGGTACATCAAGGAGCCAATCAACTGTCAATAAGATGCAGGATCAACAAGGCTTGAATCTAAACTCCTTTACTTCTTGAAATTAGTGATTGTTGGAGTTGTCATCAATTTACTATCCATAATACCAAACTTCTGCAATATCTCTATCACATATTTCCCTTAATCAAGATAGATCTCACCATATTTCTGCCATACCTCTAGTCTCAGGGTTTTCATATCAAATTTAGTTTTAAGTTGCTTCTTGCATTATTGAATATGACACTGCACACTTGTTATTAGTAGGTCATCCACATATAGTAGTATGATCATAGGTTCATTCCTAACCACCTTGATTTAAAGATTAGGATTTGCAATTTTTTTTACAAAACCAAGTCTTAGTAGATATGCACCCATCCTGGTGTAACATGCTCTAAGAGCTTGCTTAAAGCCATATAGATATTTCTTCAACCTGCATACGTGTGTTTCCTTATCATGGAATTCAAATCCCTAGGATTTCTCAATGTAAACTTCTTCATCAATTGTCCCATTCAGAAGGGTTGTTTTTACATCCATTGGATGGATATTCCATCCCATAGTAGCAATGATAGAAATGAGTGATCTAATCATTGTATGCCTTTTTGTTGGACCAAAATTTTCTTCATAATCAATTCCTTCTTGAGAGAATACTCTTGCCACAAACCTTGCCTTATACTTGTTAATGCTTCCATCAACTGCATGCTTGATCATGTACACCCATTTGGAAGTCACAACATATAATTCCTCAAACACCATTCTTCATTATAGATTGGTATTCTTCTTACATTGCATTTTTCCATTCTTGATATTTGGCTGCCTTCTCATAAGTGGTAGGTTATGATTCAATAAGTTTAGTAATGTAAGTTGCATAACCTAAATATATCTTAGGCTTCGTTCTCTCTTTGAATGTTCCCTTTGTTGTTATACGTCCTTCAACTTTCTGTAAAGTTGATCTTAACCAGTCTGGCCTCTTTCAAGTTTCTGGAATGATGGCTCGCTGCAAAGGTTGACTTGGTCCTACAATTTCTTCATGATCGGTTGTAGGTTCTTATGTATTGTCATGCCTTGAGACTTCCTCAAATATAGGTTCCTCTTCCTCATCAGAATCAATAGGAATGTCCTTTGACTTCTTGTATGCAATGCTTCTGTCAAAAGTAACATCTCTGCTTACTTCAATTCATTAATCTTCCTTGATGTAGAATGTATAAGGTTTTGATGAAGTACTATATCCAACAAAGATGCCTATTATACTTGTCAGGTCCAACTTATTCCTTATGTCCTCGGGAATGTAAATGTACGTGATACATCCAAAAATTCAGAGATGATCATGACTAGGCTTCTTTGGTGTGAATGCTTCTTCCAGGGTCATGTCATTAAGAATTATATGACGACTTTGATTTTGTACGTATACTTCTATTAAAGAATATTCTCCCCATAACAAATTGGGAACACCTTGGTCATGTAGCATGGCTATAACACATTCTTCAATGAATTAGTTCTTCCTTTTAGACACACCATTCCAATGAGGATTGTAGGGAACTATTAGCTCCCTCTTAGTTCCTGCTTCCTTGCAAAAATCCACAAGTTCTCTAGAAGTATATTCTCCACCATTATCCAATCTTAGGGTTTTGATCTTCCTTGCTGTCAAATTTTCCACTTCTGCCTTAAACTCTTGAAATTTCTCAAATAATTCATCCTTAAACTTGAGAAGGCATATCCAAGTCTTTCTAGAGTGATCATCAATGAATGTTACATAGTATTGATGATCACCAAGTGACTTCTCTGCCATAGGTCCAAAAACATTATAATGTATGAGATCCAAAATTTCCTTGGATCTTGTGTCATTGCTTGCAAAAGGTTTCTTCACATTCTTTCCAAGAGCACATCACTTATAGACCCCTTCATGCTCTTCTTTCAATTTAGGGATACCAATAAACATATGATGCAATGATGGTAATATCTTGTAATGAAGGTGACCATACCTTCTATGCCATAATTCACAAGGGTTGATATCTAAATGAACTAGAGCTTGAGGAGGTGGTGTTAGAAGTCTATACAATGTCCCCTCACAAATCCCAATAGTCTTAACATTTTCAATACTAGATCCCTTAGCTCACACAATAAATTTACCATCAACAAATTCCACCCTATCACCTTTATCTTCTATGCAATAAATAGAAAGCAAGTTCTTTTTCAAACCTGGAACATAAAGTATATTATTGAGATGAATATTTCCACCGGTTTCTAGCTCGAAGGAGGTAGATCCAATTCCTTTGACCAAGTGGCTATTATTGTCTCCAAGTTCCAATGAGTGAGAAGAGTTCCCTTTTGATAGAGTCTTGAGTTGACCACGTTCCCCTATATTGTGCCTTGAAGCTACACTGTCAATCTTCAAATGAACTCGTAAGAGCAGAAAAAAAACTTCCATTCATGACTCCTTTAGATGGCTTGGAGATGAACTTGATGATGCAACATTTGATAGTTTCAAGCAAACTCGTAAGAGTCTTGAGACATTTCTTCATATAGCTTTCCATTAAATAGGGAGAGAGAATATATATAATTGCTTCAAGAATGTCTTCCAATAAGAGTGCTAATAAAAATGATCCTCAAGTTGTCCTTTCTTCCTCTTAACTTTGATACCATGTTGATAAATCAAGATGCTTGTAGATTAGGGTTGATTCCTCTTACTTGATAATTACTTGTAAGTGTTTGTTGGCTTTTATTAATTTATTATATCTTCTTCATTAAGAAATTAACAAAAACATAAAGTGCATGATCACAAGAGACAAAGTACACAAGATAGAGGCTCCAAGCCAGGGAAAAACCCCACAAGGGGGAAAGCCAACTAAATTCTTTCCTTATAGAATAAAATCATAGTGAGACATCTGAGGCCAAAGATCAAGAACCCCACAAGGCACCAAGTCATCCCTCCTTCAGATCTCCTCTAACCAAACCAAGTCAACAAGAATAAAAGCTGGTCAAACCTCTTCAAGACAAAATTTCAGACACACAACTTCGTAGAGTTTCCCCATCACCTTCGCAGGAGTTACCCAAACACCTTTGCAGAAAAAAGTTTCCCTAACACCTTCGAAGAATCAAAGATTCAACCCTATAATTTGCAGAGTAATTTTAACAACTTCACATGTGTGGACAAAGGTAAGAAAAAATTCAATATTTTCTTCTTTCTTTGGATTCTTCTCTCTCTCTGTCTTAGGGATTCACTCTTCTTCTTCTTCTTTCTTGCACATAAAACGAAGTGTGTGTGTGAGTGAGAAAATGAGGTTGAAGTCTCTTCCTTTTATAGCCATCCAGGAGGTTGAATAAGACCCCTTCAAGGTCAACTTGACAAGGCAACGCCGACTTTGTCTTGTGGGACAAAATGACTCTTTTTGACTCAAAATAATTTTTTTCTTTTTGTTACAAATTTTCCAAATGGGACTTTGACATACAACAAATTTTATTCTTGAATCAGTAAACCCTATAAGCATGAAGAACATGCTTTCACTAGAATAATAATAATAATAATAATAATAATAATATTTATTTTTCTTCTTTTTGCTTTTTACATGAAATACATATTAATACAAGTACAAATATAATTGTGAAGAGTGAACCTAGTTAAATTATTCAACAAGATGAAATCACTAAATAATTATTGTGGATTCCATCAAGGATCATCTAATTCCATGCACCTCAAGGCTTAACACTTCAAATATGTATGATTCCCTAAATGATTTGTATACTTTCAACAATATTGGTCATTTCATAAGTTTGAGAAATGAACTTTTTGATATATGAATGAAAAAGAACGATACAATGGATTCATACTTTGTGAGGATTTATTGACTAAGAGATCAACTACAAGATATTGATGAAATAGTCTCTGACAAATAATTTGTGACTTCAATACGTAATGGACTACCACGCTTATGGGATTTGTTTGCAACAAGTATAAGCAACTGAAAAGAAGCTCCAAGATTGGAAGAACTATGGGTAGCTTGTTCTCAAGAAGAATCAAGAATTTTGTCCAGATAAAGAAAGCCAAAGGAAGAATAATATTCTCAAGCCTGTGAAACTTGTTCCAAGAAAGATGAAGGAAGAAATATGTCTAGTTTTCATAAGAAGAAGAGGGATTTTGATAAAATACCTAATCCTCAAAGGAAGAAAGATATATCACAAATTCAATGATTTTGTTGCAACAAATTTGGTCAATTCAAAGATAAATGTCCTAAAATATTCAATGATAGGAAGAAGAGAGGAAATCAACATGCTACCATGACATAATTTGATGAACATTCCAAGAGACCCAAAGTTGAAGGAGATAAAGACCAATTCTACTATTCCGCACTTGTAGGATCTCTTGTAGATGAAAACAACATATGGTTGATTAATAGTGTAGCTTCAAGACATATGATAGGGGAGCAGAGCATGATCATATTACAAGTTTGATGGAAAGAACATTGACACAAAAGGTGGAGCTTGGAGAAAACAACAACTTTGCAGTAAAAGGATTTGGGATAACATTCGTTGAGATGGAAACAAGTGAAAGTGTTCACTTGAGAGCAACATACTCTATGTTCCAGGTTGTAAAAAGAATTAGGTTTCAATTTCATGTTCAAAATATAGAGGATATGGATTAGCCTTCATTGATGGGAAAGTCCTTGTGTGGTACAATGGCTCTAGTATAAGATCTGCTAGGGTTATTGGGACTCGTGAATGAAGGTTGTATAAACTCTTGGGGTAACCTTACAAAGATTTAGTGCATAATGATATTAATTTTTGTGAGCTATGGGATATGATATATACACACCTTCGTTATAAAGCTTTTCCAACTTTGAAGAATATTATTTTAGGTCTACCGAATTTGCAGTTGGATATTCATAAAAGGTGTTTGAAAGGGATGTGATCTTATAAAGAATGTTAAGAAACCATTTCCAAGAAATTAACATAGGTCCAAAGAGATTTTGGATCTAGTTCACTTCGATGTGTGTGGTCGTACGTCGATGAAATCTCTTGGAGGCGCTCTATACTATGTATCCCTTATCAATGACTTCTCTCGCAAGACTTGGATCTATCTTATGAAGTCAAATGATGAAGTTTTTAGAATGTTCCATGAATTAAAATTTGAAGTGGAGAAATAGACAAGGAAGATAATTAAGATCCCAATATCAAATAATGGAGGAGATTACACCTCCAGGGAACTCATTTCCTTTTGTAAGGAAGCTAGGATTAAGAGGGAGCTAATAGTTCCTTATAATATTTAATACAATGGAGTAGCTAAAAGAAAGAATGGATCTATTGAAGATTCTAGGAAGGCAATGCTACATGATCAAGATGTACCCATGTTCTTGTGGGGAGAAGCAACCAAGACAATTTTTTACATTATGAATATAAGTCATCATCAAATTTTGGAAGACAAGATCTCTGAAGAAGCGATCACTAGTTAGAAACCACAAGTTGATCTTTTGAGAATATTTGGTTGCCCAGTGTTCATTTATGTACCCAAGGATAAGAGAAAGAAGTTAGAACCTTCCGGAAAGAAGGGGATAATTTTTGGTACAATGATCGTTGAAGTAAACATGGATGTGAATTTTGATGAAGATGTTGCATATTGGAAATTGAGAGAATAACACTCAAAAATTGAAGATGAAGAGAAGAAGCGCGTGGCTTCCAAAGAAGAGGTTACAAGTCCTCCCTCATCCTCTAGTGATCTTGAATATCATGAAGATATGCCTGAGGGACCTTGTGAACCATTGGATCTTGTGGTTGTTCAAAAATATAAAAAAAGACTAGCTTGGATCAAATCTACTTTGCAGGATGCAGAAGGACGTGCTTCTCCATGAGGCACCTTCAAGGAATCTAAGAGACCTAAGAGGTATTCTGGTTATGCAACTTTATTGAATACATTGATTGATTCCAAACTGTCCAACTTTGAGGAAGCTACCACCTAACAAGTATGGAAGGATGCAATGATGGAAGAATACTAATCTATTATGAAGAACGATGTTTAGGAAATTGTTCCAAGACCTGAAGCTGAGTATATGGTAACATTGAAGTGGATATATAATATCAAGCATGCAACTAATGGGAGCATCGATAAATACAAGGTAAGATTCATGACTAGAGGATTTTCCCAAAAAGAGGGAGAGGATTATGTTCAAGTCTTTGCATCAGTTTCCAGATACACCACAATTAGATCTCTTATTTGTCTTGCTTCATTTATGGGATGTAAATTACATCATATGGATGTGAATACCACTTTCCTAAATGATGTGATTGAGGATGAGGTGTACACAAAGCAACCTCAAGGTTTTGAGGTTCATGGGAGAGAATCTCACGCGTAGAATGACGAAGGTCTTGTAAGTACTCAAGCAATCTCCAAGAGCTTGGTATTCTAGAATCGATGGATATATGATGTGACTTGGTTTCTCTAAGAGTGTTGTTTATCCAAACCTTTATATCAAGGTTGTGAAAGATGAGCCTTTGTTGCTACTACTATATGTTGATGATTTTTTCTTGGCAAGTGTAGAACATCTATTGTTTAGTGTAAGAGGGAGTTGGATTCTAAGTTTGACATGAAGGATATTGGATTAATGAACTAATATTTGGGACTGTAAGTCTAGAAAAAACGTGGTGAAATCCTTCTTGGGCAAGGAAAATATGTCATCAAGATTATTCATAAGTTTGGAATGATGGAATGCAAGTTTATGGAAAATATTATGATGATGAATCTAAGAAAGCTAAGGGATCCTGAGTCTAATCTGGCTGATCCATCCATGTACCGAAACTTAATTTGATTGTTGATGTATTTGGTGAATACCAGGGTATGAATTTGCTTTGTAGTGAATGCTTTGAGTCAATTCTAGATGGAACCGAGACATGAGCATTGGATTGCAACAAATCATATATTGAAGTATTTGATGGTATTGTTGACTACTATTTGAGATATGATTTGAGCGATGAGATACAACTATAGGGATAAAAAAACTATGACTAGGAATGGAGTATGTATGACAAGAAGAGTACATTTGGTGTATGTTTAATTTTAGGCTCTTTTATGATATCTTGAATGAGTATGAAGCATAAATCTATCACACTCACCAATGTAGAAGTAGAGTATATTGCAGCTTGTTTGACATGTTGTGAGGGAGTACAGATTTGTATGCCACTCTCTGCATTGTTCGACCAGATGATGGAACCAATTATGTTGTTTTGTGACAATCAAAGTTATGCAAGCTAACAGAAAATCTAGAATTTCATGATAAGACAAAGCATATTGATATTAAATACCACTGCATTCATGATATGATGCAAAAGGGGGCAATGAGGCTCTAGTATATCTCCACTGATGAGCAGACAATTGATATTCTCACAAAGCCTTTGTTTAGAGCGAAGTTTGTATAATTCAGGGACAAGCTTAGACTTGTGGAGAATGCCTCTATTAGTGAGAGGTAGCATTGATGTGACATCGATAGGGGCCTGGCTCAAACTATTGGTGACAACAATAACATGGGCCATACTATTGATGGGTGAACAACAGGGGCATGACTCATATTATTAGTGAAAATAGGAGCATGTCCCATAATGTTTGTGAGATAGCATGAGGGACAAACATTCTAGAGAGGATGGTCCATGTGGCCTAGACACTCAATGGAGTTTGTGCCTTTAGAGCATCATGGCCTAGAGTGAGGCCCTTGGAGTTGGGACATGGATATCCTTAGGTCTTGACCATGAGTGATGGAAACCCTGAACTAGTAGCAGTACCATGAGGTGAGGCGCCCACCAGATCATGGTGACTTAGTTGAGTGAGAGCCATTGGTTAGGAGAGCTAGCCTGAGTTGTGGTACATATTGATAATGATGTTGATGTAGGTCAAGAGTGTTGATGTAGATGATGATGTTATCGATGAGTTGTACCTTTCCTTAGAGAGATCATGAATACATAGAACATCTGGATAGTTATTATGAATACCTCCCTAGCTAAGAGTGAGTGTTGAATTTTGTAGCTATAGTCGATCTTCATAATGTATCATTTGCACATGTAATGTTGAAAATATAAATTATATTTGTAAAACAAAAAAATATTTGAAGCATGTTCTTCATGCTTGCAAGAAAAGAAAATATTTATTTGTTTTTATATAAAAATAAATTTTATAAGGCATGTTCCTCATGATCTTATCAAAGTGGGAAAAATGAAAAATTGAAATTTGTATTTTCCTCCACAAGTGACCAAGCAGACCCTCAAAAAGACATGTTGACCTACCCATGAAAGACACCCATTCACATGATTGGAAGGCTATAAGTAGCCTATTCGTATCCCTCCAAGAACAAACTTTGTATCATCACATATATCTCTATTCTATGTGAAGAAGGCAAGGTGTATTATGCCAAAATCAGAAGGAAGACATTCACTCTATTTGCACTCGGTCTAACAATTAAAGGAGGTCACGTTTTGGATGATTTTTTGAGGCATATTTCTCTGTGACATAGTGTGAAGTTCCCGTGGTATAGTACAAAGTTTTAAGGTGCCAATTATGTGGCATTATCCAAATTTTGAGGCTGAGACAAAGGATGAGTTTTGACCCTCTTGAAGACTTGTGGAAAATCTTATTATAAACCCTTTATGGACAACATTGAAGGATATTTTGTCTTGGATATTGGAGAGTCGACTTGGCTCTTAATGGATGGTCCTCTCGCTGGTTAGTTGATTTTGATGTATCTATTGTTGCATTGATTCTCTAAGGAAAATATTGGCTAGCCTTTCCCCTATTGTGGGTTTTCATAGGGTAAAATCTTCTTGTCTCTTTGTGCATTGTGATCTCTATTGCTCTAGTGTTTTCTATGGTTGATTTTCTGAATATATAATTGCTTAATGATATCTTGAAAGTGCAAATAATCACCTACATCATTGGAAGTAATTATCAAGTTTTAGAAATAAGTAATTGTATCTATTGTACTTGAAAAATAAACATAATGACCAAATGCAAGAAATAGGTGCAAAGAAAATCTCCAATTGTCAATGGCTTTAGAAGCCACTGAGTTCAACACAACCAAAACCAATATAAGGAGAGATAACCATAAATAAGTGAACAATATTTATGTGAAAAATATATAGTTCATATTGTCAAGTGAAAGACAACAACCCGCATAATGTATGGGTGCCATAACTATGCGAAAGTATTCAAATTGGCATTAAATTGACATTTAGTTGGGGTGAAACCAACACCTAAGTTGGGGGTTGAACATTAAAACCAAAAGAGAGTAAGGCATGCATGATAGTTAGTTGTAGAGAGTATAATTGGTAGGGTAAACAAGTAAAGACATGACTAAAACTACAATAAACTTTGAATAGGCACGAGGAAAAAATAAACATAGAAACCATTTAATTCATCAACCAATGGAAACCTAACAATGAAGATTCAAAGAAAAGATTGTGATTACCTTGTCTAAACACAAGCAATAAAATTAATAAATATATTTAAGCTTGTAGCTAACCCATAGTCTAGACAACTAAGCCAAAACATAATGGATCCACCAACCACAAAGCCTACCCCTTGAGAGATCCAAATTCAATTGCAACAAGGAAGAGTGCAATAACCAAGGAGTGGCTCAAAAATTGCACAAAGATCAAGCAAAGCTAAGCAAAAACTAAACACATGAATGAGAGTTGGCAAAGGAGGTGAACAAGGCATTGAAAGAGCTTAATACACATAGATCATCCAATCTCAATAGAGGTTGGGACTAAAAAGAAGGCCAACCACAATCCCATGCAACCTTAAATGATGCTCATTATAAATAACATTGTCATGGATAAGTGGCCCTTCCCAACCTAAATAATCACATAACCAAATATTGGGGATGACAAAGCTCACTATTACCGCTAATCAATCTCTGAAAACTCACTTCCATGGCTCTTGACAACCGAAATATCCTCTATGAAGTTGGCAAGGGCCAATAATTTACTAAGCAAGTTTAACAAAACACCATGATCACCTCTCATACCAAATCACAATCCTATTAATATTTCCACCATTATCATTAGTCAATCAAACTTTCAATAAACATCTCTGCTACTATCAACCAAAGAGTCAAAGTAACCAATGTTACAGAAAAAAGTCCTCTTATAACAAATACAACACATGAAATATCAAATACACATACCAATGTTATGTGCCAAAAATCCTTGTAACTATATAAATCAAACTCAAAGCTAAAATCTTTTTACGATTAACACATAATGATAATAAGTCAATAACTAACATAAAATAACATTGTGACTAAAACTTAATAAAAAACATACAACAGATAAAATCATAAAATCATATCCTCATTGCCATTCTCTTTTCGCTAAAATACATACAATAGATAAATCATAAAATCAAACCCTCATTACCATTTTCTTTCCCCCTCCTCCGAACACACCATATTTTCACTATACAATTTCTTTCCATCTCTCTCCTCCTAACACACCATATTTTCATTATACATTAATAATTTTTTTTATCATTCCATCAAATTGCCATAATAAGAAATATAAATCATAATCACTGCCATTTGATTACACAATAATATAAATATATATGTACGAAATCTCACTACGATGATCACAAAATCAATAACATAATGAAATTGAAATAAAAAGAAATTGTATGGGATATGCCATCCAATCTTCACAAAATCAATAAGTGGATGGCCTCATGCCTATTTACCTTACTATAGAAGGTAAATAGGGATTCCTATGATGAGATATGAGCCCACACAGATTCAAACATCAAGGCTAAAGTCAACAAACTCAAACCTCAAGGCAGTAAAACTCGAGTAACTTGATTTAGAATTCTTATGCTTGTGATTCAAGATCACTCTAAAAAAAGGCATTCAACAAGTTTTAATATTATATTGAGTTTATGGTCAAATTCATATTATTTTGGGGTTGACTTAAATTTTTTGTCAATTTTCTATAGTTTAACTTTGAATATTGAATTGTAGAATTGAGGCTTCTGTGATCCATCATATTTATAAGAAGAGCTTCGACATAAATCACATAAGACAGACCTTTGTCGACTCGTTTCAAACCAACTAGTGTGGTTCATCGTCAAGACAAGTTGAAGACACATATCTGGCCTAGCATGTTAAATAGACTGAGCAGAGACTAGCATGTTAAATAGACTGAGCAGAGACTCCAACGGCTACATAACGGCTAATTTGGACACCAAGGTCTAGGTCAAAACTAAATTAATAAATTTAATATTCTTTTTTTATTTTTATTTTATTTTTAATATATTAAAGAATTTAATATATATAATTCTATTTATATAAAAAGTAAAGCTAAGGTGAATTGGCTATAAATGTACTAATTATAAGGTTATCCTATAAATAAAAATGAATTACTTAATAGTATACTCTTTTGGTCAAAATTAATCATAATATTATAAGGATAACAATAAATGTAAGGTAAGTGTAGAGCTGTAAATTATTCTTTTATTAATTTATTTACTAAATATCTATCTAAATTTACTGTAAACGAAGAGATTACTAACCCTTATGGTTGATTTAAAAAGTAAAGTTAATTTGTTTATAATTTTATCTTTATAAAATTGTTTAATATGTTAATTAATAATACTATTATGAATATCGTGAAAATCTAAATCTAATAATAATAATATAATATACATATGTATAATAGTAATAATATATAAATAATACTAATAATTATATATCTA
>APFE030671550.1:32331-79809 GCA_000404065.3 Pinus taeda | reverse complement strand
TATATTATCTTTAATAGATAACTAATGTCAAATTGTTAAAAAATATCTAGATATACCAAACTTATTTATGGTTAATTTAAATAGATGATTAGATAACCAAATACAAGTAATAAAATGTAACAAAGATAAGAAAATAAATATCTATGTAAATAAAATAAATAAAATTAGAACCTAGAATAAATAGTAATTAACTACGTAATAATAATGGATTTATGAAACTAATAAAATGTAATCAAGATAAGAATATAAATATCAATGTAAATTAGAACCTAGACTAAATAATACTTAACTACGAAATAATAATGACCTTATGAATGCATTAAATAAATATCTAGCCAAGCTGGTGAAGGAACCCATCAATGCAAAAAATCATATAACTAAATGAAACCAAGTTAGAAAAATAACTGAAATTTTATATATATATCTATATATAAGCCTGTATCTAAACCTAAGTAGAATATCAATAATAATACTCATAAACATATAAAGGGGGAATATATAATAAACATCTATCTATATCTATATATAAATTTATATAATAGAGGAGAATATACTATATGAACACTACGGAAAGGAAGCAACGAGGAAGAGCTCCAAAGAAACATAGGAGGTGAAGGACAAGAGAAAATCTAAAGGAAACCCTAGCTCAAGGCGGAAGAGGAAGAATCAGACGGAATTAGGGGGAATGAAGGAAGAATAACAGAAGAACAAAGGGGCCGGGGGGGGAAGAAACACTAAGAAGACAGGGCGGGGATCCAACACCTACTTACCTTCTACCCATCATCTTTGTTGAGATTGATAGGCCTTTTTTCAATTTCTATAGCTTCCCTTAACTTACGATGACGGAACTGAGCCACCTTGGCAATAACTTTGGCCTCCTCTATACAGACATGATGCCTGGTCTTGTCGACATGCTCAGCTAAGGCTGAAGACTTTGTTCTCCCATGTCTCAGGTCAGCAGCATGTTCACAGATTCTTTGCTGAATGGATCGCCCTGTTTCTCCTATATAGGGCGTCCCACATGAGCAAGGAATCAAATAAACCCCCTTCATGTCCATAGGGTTAACAGGATATTTCACAGACCGAAGGGAATTACGAATGGTTTTGAGGGGCCTGAAGGTTGAGGGAATATCAAACCTTCTGAGGATCCACGCAATCTTGTTTGTGGTCCCCTGGATATAGGGAAGATGGACACCTATATGGCGTTCCTTAGGCTCTTTCTTCTTAAACGCATTTCTGGAGGCTTTAAGGAAAGCTTTCCGACCTAGGTGCCTACTATATCCATTTTCCACAAAGACATTAAGGAGGTGGGATCTCTCTCTATCCAGACTCTCATCGTCTAAAATCCTGAGGGCACGACTAGCTAGTGTGTTAAGAACCCCCATCTTCTGAGCCAGGCAATGGTGGGAATCGGCGTGAAGATACTGCTTCGTGTGAGTTTTCTTACGAAACACAGAGTGGGAGAGAGAGTCGTCCTCATTCTTAGAAATAAGAATATCCAGGAAAGGGAGGCTACCATTGACCTCTTTTTCCATGGTGAACTTAATAGCTGAGGACTGGCCATTGAGGTGATTAAAGAAGTGATCCAGCTCCTCATGGCCATGGGACCAGATGACATTCGTGTCATCTACATACCTTTTACAAAGCTTTGGAGGGAGACGAGCCGAGGCTAGAGCTTTGGCCTCGAAATCTTCCATAAATAGATTTGCCACAATCGGGGAGAGGGGGGAACCCATGGCAACACCACAGGTCTGCTCAAAGAACTCACCCTCAAAACAGAAGAACGTGGAAGTGAGACATACCTCAACCAGATGGGCTGTATCTGGATCTGTTAGGCAATAGATCACTTCCAAGGCCTCTTTTATAGGGATGCAAGTGTACAATGAGACCACATCAAAGCTAACCAGAATGTCTTGAGGCTCAAGCTTAATGTCATTGAGATCCATGATGAAGGATGCCGAGTCCTTCACGAAGGACTCAGTGCGGCCAACGAGGGGCTTAAGCTTAAGAGCCAGAAACTTGCATTGATGGGGTCCTTCACCAGCTTGGCTAGATATTTATTTAATGCATTCATAAGGTCATTATTATTTTGTAGTTAAGTATTATTTAGTCTAGGTTCTAATTTACATTGATATTTATATTCTTATCTTGATTACATTTTATTAGTTTCATAAATCCATTATTATTACGTAGCTAATTACTATTTATTCTAGGTTCTAATTTTATTTATTTTAATTACATAGACATTTATTTTCTTATCTTTATTACATTTTATTACTTGTATTTGGTTATCTAATCATCTATTTAAATCAGTGATAAATAAGTTTGGTATATCTAGATATCTTTTAACAATTTGACATTAGTTATCTATTAAAATTATTAGTATTATTTATATATTATTACTATTATACATATGTATATTATATTATTATTATTAGTTTTAGATTTTCCCGATATTCATAATAGTATTATTAATTAACATATTATACATTTTTATAAAGAGAAAATTATAAACAAATTAACTTTACTTTTTAAATCAACCATAAGGGTTAGTAATCTCTTCGTTTACCGTAATTTAGATATATATGAATAATTTACAGCTCTACACTTACCTTATATTTTTTGATATCCTTATAATATTATTATGATTAATTTTGACCAAATGAGTATACTATTAAGTAATTCATTTTTATTTATAGGATAACCTTTATAATTAATATATTTATGATGCCATTTCACCTAACTTTACTTTTTATATAAATAGAATTATATATTATTAAATCTTAATATTATAAAAAATAAAAATAAAAATAAAAAAAGAATATTAAATTTATTAATTTAGTTTTGACCTAGACCTTGGTGTCCAAATTAGCAGTTATGTAGCCGTTGGAGTCTCTGCTCAGTGTATTTAACATGCTAGGCCAGATATGTGTCTTCAACTTGTCCGGACGATGAACCACACTAGTTGGTTCGAAACGTGTGGACAAAGGTCTGTCTTACGTGATTTATGCGGAAGCTCTTCTTATAAATTTGAATATTGAAATTAATTATTTTTTGACATCATTTTGATTTATTTTTCTAAATGAATATGTTACTGCTTAATGCATAGATTAACGAGCCAAAAATACACATGTCCCATAATAAAATATAGTCCATTAAACTTATTTGACCTTTTTTTTTTAATAATTAACCATTTAAAAAATCTATTAACACAAATTCCAATTATATAGATCAAAAATTAATTATTAAAATATCTAAATTTAATTAAATTAAATATTAAAATACAAGTAAAACTTAAAACATCTTACTATAAAATATTAAAAAAATTAAAAAATTATATAAATCTTAGTTACTTAAAAAGTTCTTTTGTGGTAAACCCATAAATTCATTATACATGCATGGAAACTATGACTTATTGACCACTCTATTAAGTGTTTCTATTCATGTTACAATAATTATATGTTTTACTAATTATATTTCTTAAATTAAAATTGTTTTCTTTAATTATAAATATTTTCATAATTATTTGATTTTGTTTTTAAATTAAATATACATTTTTTTAATTTTTTTTTTATATTATAATAATTCAACTACAATTAATTAATATTTCCATATGTTTCAACCAATTAAAAAATTTATAATTTATCATTTTTAAATAAAAAAAAAATTGTTTTCTTTAACTAAAATATTTTCATAATTATTTAATTTTGCAAATTAATATGATACACTATAAAATATCTAATATATTTTTTAAAAACAGTTATAGTTATTGAAAATCTTCATGGAAATAGAATTTTATACTTGATGATAAGGACTAAGAAAATATTATTATGGTTGTTGGGTAGGATTAGATTATCCACTACAAAATGCTAAATTACAAATAACAAAATATCTTAATTTACCAATTAGTAAAATATAAATAGACTAGATTCCAAAATAACGAAATATCTCAATTTACAAATCATTGAAATCTAAATAGTTCAAATTACAAACCTTAGCAATAATTTGAATTCAATTTTTGCTTTAATGTAACTATATTTAAACTAAGTGGCAGAAAAAAACTACTAAACAACACTTGTTTTATATTTAACGCTAATACTCATTGCGTAACAAAATTAAGAGAAAGAAAAAACAAAGGTTATTTAAGTAAAGAATTTATATTAAAAAAGTTACCCTTACCCTCGAGTAATATAATTCAAGTTTGAATAAAATATTGTGTACCCAATTTCAAATAAGACATTGGAAAGATGCATGGAAATCCAAGGCATACACAGTTTGTCCAATTATTTTTTTGCGTTCGGAAGGGACTGTAAAACTTCTAAGGATTTTAGAAGTTCTGGAGAATGTTTTTAAGGCAAGGAGGTACTTATTCATCTATTTACTAATTTGGAATTATGGTTCATTTTGTTTTAGATAATTTTAATTTTTTTTCACGAATTTTGTTATTTTAATTATATATTAGAGGTAGTTTTTGAGTGGATTTAATAATTAAGAATATTAGTTTGTTTATAAGAAGTCATATGTTCAAATTTAAAAGGTAGAGTATTTGTATTTTTTAAAATTTTAATTGTCAAATTGTTATATAGAGAAGGTTTTCTTCACCCACAAACAAAGGGGTCATACACTAATTTAGTGTCTAACTTGACGGTGACCTTAAAATTAAATTATTATTATTATGGTAAGAAATTGTATTATAATGTCATTTGGTTTGTAATTATCATTTATCCTTGCATTGAATATTTGATAATTAACATTACTTAATTGACAATCTTCCAAGTACTTTTTTACTATTTTTTTTAATAATTATTTATACATGGATAATAAGGTGTATTCTTGGTGGTCAAAGTGTAATTTAGAAAAATAACTTTTCCACAAAAAATTATATATGAGTGAATTTAGAATCATGACCAAAATTACATTGTGAGGATAATCATATGATTCATAAATTATTCTAAATGGATTAATAAGAAAAACAAATCTATTTTTATTAATAGAAACAAAATACATCTTCAACATCTCACATTGCTTTTAAGCCTTGACCTTATCGTAAAATTGTTTCTTCAAACATAACTATAAATTATATCAAGAAAGTTACCTTTGCTCTTTTCCCTAAAATTGATAATTAGAATCCAAAAAATACTGCAACCATCAAAACTGTAGGCTTGAAAAAGTCCATTGTCCTATACAAAAAATATGGAAAAATCTAAGATTAGATCCAAGGGTCATGGTTAAATTCAATTGAGACTATTCTAGATTATGGAGATAATTTAGGTTCCTTGTTCTAGTCCAAATCCAACTTTTGAGAGGCCATCTGCTACTTTGTTCTCATCCTTGTACATACCAGAAAAAGATATATATGAGAATATTGTAAGAAGACTAAGTAATTCACCATATAAACATTGTAAGGTGAAGTTCCACGAAGCAATTTCCTTTCTCATTCATTGCATAACAAACATTGAATCACTAAAGACTTGCAATCATGTTACATCAAACTCTTTTGTTGGCCTCAAAACCAATTTAAGAGCCATTAGTTCACAATAGTTATTGGTTTCCTGACTAATTCTAGCATTGAAAGAGATGTTATGTTTTGAGGATAAAAATAACATTCCTCTTGAACGTCCCATAGGAGGGTACTTGTCATAGCCTAAGAGGAGTGGACCTTCGAGGTGTCTGACACCAATTCCTTTCCAACCAATGGTAGACCAACTCGGTTGTAGGTGACTTGGACTATGCTTGACAACTTTTTTACTTATGTTTAGTTAAATATTTTTTTACACATCCAATACCACTTAATTGAAACCATGTTCATTATACAATGCATCACACCATACAAGAGTACATAAAGATTTATGATAGGTGGTTGAACTCAGCCTAATGCCAAAAGCCAACATATGTATGATCAAAGTTTAGAGGCTTGGCTCAACAAATGTTACAACAAAGATATGTCAATTAACTTGTTTACAAGAACCGTCTCATAATCAAACTCCTTTCAACCCAAAGTCCCCAACATGGATTCTCACATGATTCCCCAACTTAGGTAGTGCACGCCCTTACAACAGTTATAACAAAACCCCATGCACCCTATCATGCATTCTCCATTACTGCACCCATGGCCTGTGGTGCCTTGAAAAGGAAAAATGTTCCATCAGTAGTTAAGGGGTCTCCCCAGTGTGAATTCCCAATCATATCTCACACCATTTGGGTTATGAGCCCCATCCGGTATGTGGTCCCGACTGTTATCATGTATGTTTTGTTCTTGGATATCAAATGCATAGAAATGAGTGTGGGACCAAGTATGTAATACTTGAAGAATGAGGATGAAATCAACTCTCATTTGACAAGCTAGTAGAACGATGTATAATAACCCAATAGAAAAATAATAAGAACAATATGCCTTAAGAGAAACCAACTAGCTAACATCATCTTAAAACATATAATCAAGAAAATACGAGAAACTAGTTGCAAATTAGTCCACAACCAGTTTCTAGCATAGCATGAAATAAGGAAAGAAAAGACTCAAAGCAAACATATATACCATAGTCATGAATTAGTTCAATAACATAAAGCCAACATGAAAGCACACATGCAAACTTAATTGCAATATCAGTTAGGTAGTACAATCAACAAAGAAATGCATGGGAATCTATGCCAAAATGAAGAACTTCTTATTAGTAATGTTTCCAATTCAAATACTTTCACCCCAAGACCATCAAAACCCAACAATGGGATGGGACTAGTTCATATCATACCCAAGACTAAACCCTAGCCTCACCACAACTCACCCTATTGTCTACCAAGAACTGAGTGCCTCTAGCTCCTTAAGCACAAAACATATATCTAATGCTAGACCTAACTCAAGTGCTAAAGTCCCCCACAAATGAGGCATGAGGGTATATTTATAAAAATGAGGTGACCTTCCACCTACCATGACCTTTCATCTACCCTCATGACTCTTGAACTTCCTTATGACTCTTTAAGGTCTAATGGCTTTTGGTAATTTTTCTCATTTTTCATAATATGAAAAAATTGTATTTACAATAGAAATAAGGCCAAGAGGTATCCACACATGCTTTAAATCATAGCCTTATTGTACTAGGAGGGGTGAGAATGTTGTTGAAGACTTTGAGATTATTGCAGAAGCTTGTACGAAACCTATCCATTTTGTTGTAGCATTAATTGTTGACCAGCGTTGGCATCCCATACCTTTACTGAAATGTTGAGCCACATGGCTTCGTAAATGGTGAAAACAAGTGGACCTTCTTAGTGATATTTATCTTATCCATGCCAACCATAGTTGTGCAACACCTCCATAAATCATCAATAGACTAACATTCGAAGTCATGACTTGATTTCCTTCAACGTAGTAAAGTTCATAGGATTGTCAACTCCACACAGCACTAGTCTCTTTTCCTTATGTGAAGTTAATTATAAAAGGGATAACAAGAGTCACTAGCAATCTAGAGCCAAAATAATCTACACTAGGCTTGAAAGACAAAAATTTCGATCATTATACTTTGATTGTTGTTGTCACAAAGATTTGTTGTCAATATTATATTCTTCAAGTCATCATTACCATCAATGGGAGTGTCATCCTAATACTCAATTTGAGTTTCCTTGACACCTTCTCGCTTTGTGCTTGCTTTGATATCAACACATCATTACTAATACAATTTATTATAAGGGTATTTCTTCCCAATATTCCCATTATACATAAGGAGGGAAAATTTGTAATCCCATGTTGATTTTTGATTAAAGGAACCACATTAAATGCGAAATACTACACTATAATTAAACATGTCATTGGGAATTCTTGTTAGCTTTGGCTTCAAGTTCCTCTCCTTCTGTGATGTTTGTTGCTAAAAATGTTATTTACAAACACACCATTCTTTTCTAAAATACATCAAATGATTTGGGGAAAAGACAATGGTCCACAAACAAATTTTGACATATTGCATTTATTTATCATGAAATTTGATAACCTCCCATGCAAATTCCTACTCTAGTGGACCAATCATATCACTTTTCTCTGACTTCTTATTACTTGATGCATCTTATTTGGGTTTCCATATTCCTATTTTGCAGCAAAGAATGACAATCTAAGTATTCCTTTTCCAAAGTTGATATTCATATTGGGGAAAAGAGTTTATGTTCCATTTTTCCCAATAACTTTTGTTTGTTCTCTATACGTAAATAGTGACTAACTCTATATTCCTCTTGTTTCAAACTGATCAGGTGCTCATAATTATGCTCAAAAATCAATGTGTCAGAATCTTGTCAAACTCAGCTTTAGATTGAAAAGCTCTTCATTCTAAATCCAATGGTGTGAACGACATTCAAATTCGATTTCGTATGCAGAAGATAGAGCAAGTCAAATTTCAAGTTTGACTTGTCTATGTGGCAGGATTGGATGACATGGCAAGGTTCCTAGCGAATGGGGAAGCTCCAAGTGGTAAGTTGCCACTGGGTCCCGCATATCGCATATCAGGAAAAGGCGTAGGTTAAGAATCGCCCCCCGCAAATCGCACTGAAACCTCGTTGTTATTATTTGTTACCACTGATAAAGTGCCAATTGCGATACACTACCAGACGTGGGATTTTATGTTGTAGTTTAGTGTCCCGACGGGTTCGTCATATCGCACTGGTTATGTCCCTGCAGCCGATTGCCGACTGCGATGAGCACCCTGGATGCAAGAATTTTATATGACATCGTTTAATACCCCAGCGGATCCGCAATACCATTGATATTACCATAATGAGCCACCGTGTTGAACTTTGTTGATTGTGATGAGCAAGAGGTTCCAGATGCGGGAATTTTATATGTTGCAGTTAATTATCCTGTCGGGTTCGTAATACTGCATTGCAATGTTTTATTGTGTTAAGAGACCGCAACACTTGCCTATTGCGATTGTGATAAAGCTGACAGGATATAGCCCACTGACCGACGAATTTCTCGCTCCATTAGCGGATTTTGGAGCGGAAATGGGATTTTGGTCGGTTTTGGAGCATTTTGTGGAACAAATAGTGGAAGAACTAGGAGAAGTCATAACTTCTTCAGTTCTTATCCAAATTGGATGCAAAAAGAGGTTAGATAACCATTTTTGAGTATTCTGAACTCATTGAGACAGGTTTCAGAGGCATTTTGAGCATTGTAAACACACTTTTGTTGTAATTTGAGCATAATAGAGAGGCCCAAGCCATTGGAAGCTGGATCAATGAGACATAGCTGTTATAGACATATTTGGGCACTACAACACCAATCACATATGTCCATAAACCAAGGGATTTTGAGTCCCTAAAAGTGTTGTTTCATGCCCTAAAGGAACAAGGTCAGCTAAATACACCATCTCCCAGAAGTTCTCCACAGAAAACTGCTCAGAACTGGTCAAAACTGGACCATACAAATTGCTCAGTGCAGAGGGTGCGATGCATCTCACCTGCTTAGTGTAAAAAGTGTGATGCATATTGGAAATCCCTTCTGTAGGGTGTGATGGGTGAAAGTAGAAAAATGGCAGAGAAAGTTTGTAAGGTTGACGATCATGGAATCTTCCAGAAACTTCTCCTGTGACACTTGCCTCTCTGAATTCGCCCAGGGATGAGTAAGAGATCATCAATCTCCAAGTGGAATCGAGAACTATCAGAGAGAGGACACTAATCAAAATCCCAGAAGCTGACTCACCCTCTTACAATCATCTATATATGGATCCCTCATCCCAGAGATCCAAAGGCTGGAATCTTGTATCTTGTAAGGAAGCGCTGTTGGTTTCCTGGTGGAAGATCATAGTGTTGGGTGGTCTAAGCTTTTCATGAGGTGAAGAAGGGCTTTCATGCTGGGAGGATGATGCTGGGTCAGACCAATGGGTTGTAATCCTCTCTTCTAGTCTTTATATCAATAAAGTTATTCAAGTTTTCCTACACATTCTTGTATCTTTGCTAATATGTGCATGTGTGTGGTCAATATATATCTGGTCCTATATTGTTTACGATTGTAGATCTCTGCACTTTGAAGGTATTATGCTGCTTTGACTTTACAGGTACTCATTGAAGTGGAGTGGTCAAGGGAGGAGTGACAAAGATATGTCAAAGGGGGGAGAAGGAACAAGCAGAGAACCAAGCGAAAGATCGAGGTTGGTATTCTTTGCTCCTCTCCTATCTATTTCTCGTAAAGGAAAGCGAAAGTAACTTTAATCTGTTTGTTTCTAAGATAGCTACCTGTCTTAGTGGGACTAGCAACTCTGCATAGACACTAGATTTCCTGATAACAATAGCCCAGGAGGGGTGAACTCCTTTATCATGTGCTTGTTGTGTGTTGTATTTTTATGTTCTTTGCTATTATTTTGCTACTGTTCAGCATATATTTTTATGTTAAATTGTTTATAACATTTACATAAGAAACTCTCATGGGAATCAGTTAATTAAGGAAAAGTATTAAATCCTTAAGCACTTGATAAGCAAATGATAAGCATATTAGGTTTTATTTTGAATAGGGAATTAGCACAACATTTCTAATCTGCTCAATTTCAGATCAAGTTGGTATCAGAGCACTAGTTTTTGCTTACTAGATTTGATTTGTGAAAGAAGGATTTAATTGTTTGCAAGTTTATGTCATGCTTACAAGGTTAAAAATCAAAATAAGAGAAGGGAATCTGGTTGAAAGCCCTATAGTTGGTTCAAGGGGAAAACGAGCAAGGTTTCCAAAGTCTTCTACACCAGTACATCCTCAAGTTGCAGAAGTTGCAGTTGAGTCTCCAAAGATCATGTCTCATGAAGGAGAGCCTATCATGACAGAAGATGAGAAGACCTTCAGAAAGGATTTCTTTGATATGACAAAGATGGTAAGGTCCTCTATCAAGAGAGGAATAGTAGGTTGCAAGGAGAAAGTTCCAAGCCTGCCAATGGAGAAGGATCTTCAGGAGGAGGTAATGGAAAAGAAGATAAAGGAAAAGGAGGTAACAAGAATGGAGGCAAACCTCCACCATCTCCACTATCTTCTTCATCTTCTTCTTCGAAGGCATCTTCATCCTCTTCCACTACTACAACCCATACTCATACTCATCATCATTCTTCGAAAGGCAATGGTAAATCACATTTTCTAAAGCTTGATGTTAAATTCAAGTTGCCTATGTACAATGGTGAATTTAATGTAGAGAAGCTGAATAAATGGATTCGTCAGTTGGAGGTGTATTGTAGAATTCAGAACATTCAAGAGGATGATATCAAAATTCATAGCTTCATTGGGAATGGAGGGAGAAACAATTGTATGGTGGGAATCAAGGACTCAAGATGAGATCACAAAACATGGTTAGATCTCTATTTCTTGGAATGATTTCATTGCTGCTATAAAAAGACAGTTCTACCCTTTAGATCATATGCAAAAAGCAAAATTTCAAACAGCTAAAAGGTCAAAATGTGCAAGAGTATACTTAAGAGTTTAGGAAAAGAGCTCTTATGCTAGGAGTAGACTTACAGTCATAAGATACTTTGCTAAAATACATTGGATGGTTGCATATCTATCTTTGAAATAACATTCTTATGTTTAGTCCCACGAAACTTGATGAGGCTCGTGTTCAAGCTACACACCTTGAAGCAAGAGGGAAAAAAGTACAAGAAGAAGGTAAGAAGAAGCCATTTTAGAGTGGTGAAAAAGGGAAGAAATTTAAAGGAAAGCAGAAGAAAAATGCTTCTATTAATAAATAAGGGGAGAAAACCGTGTGCAAGAATTGTTCCAAAGAGGGCCATGATGAAGCGCATTGCTCAAAGCTTCATCTAGAATTAAGATTGAAGAAATTTAACAATAAAGGGAAACACAGGACAAACATTGTTGCACAACAAGACTTGGGTTCTGACTCAGGAGATGAAACCAAGATTGTTCCATTGTATATTTCTAGGATTGTGTTGGGAAGCCCATATCTGTATGACAAGAAAGCCGTTTTCCATCGATTTGAGAGAAATTATCATTTGTTCAAAGACAAAGAGGAGTATATTGTGAGAGCCCATCACAAAAAGCTTAGCCTATCTTTAGCAAGTGCAGGGGAAATGAAGCAACTGGTTAATTCTAGAAAGAGTCTTGTGCTCCTTATGATCAAGCAGAAGAATGACATAGAGAAGGAATCCTTTGCAGGCTGTGATATGAAGTTGAAAGCTGAATTGGTTGATGTGATTAATTGATACGGAGACATGTTTCAAGAACCAAAAAAGATTGCCACCAAAAAGAGGAATTCAACACGAAATTCAACTACAACAGGACTGTCCACTCCCAAACATCGGTATGTATCGAATGTAAATTATGGAAAGTTTAGAAATTAAGAAACAAGTCCATGAATTGTTGGATAAAGGTCTAATTCGTCCCTCGACTTCGCCACATGGTTCACCAATTGTATTGGTACCCAAGAAAGATGGAACTTGGTGCATGTGTGTAGATTATTGAGCTTTGAATAATATTACAATAAAGAATCGATACCCACTTCCCAGAATAGATGATTTGCTAGATCAGTTGAAGAATGCAAAATATTTCACTAAATCAGACTTGAGAAGTGGAAATCATCAAGTAAGAATAGTTGAGGAGGATATTTGGAAGACTTCTTTTAAAACCAAACAAGGATTGTTTGAGTGGTTGATTATGCCTTTCGGTCTTTGCGATGCTCCAGCTACATTCATTAGAGTTATGAATGATGTTTTAAGATAATTTCTTGATGAGTTTGTAATTGTCTATTTAGATGATATTTTGATATTCAACAAATCACGAGAAGAGCATGTCAACCATGTGAGTAAAGTTTTGGATATTATGAGAAAAGAACAGTTGTTTTTGAAGATGTCTAAATGTGAATTCGGGAAAACTTCCTTAGTGTATTTGGGCCACATAGTTGGAGGAGGTGAGATGAAGATTAACCCCTCTAAAGTTTTAGTCATTGTGAATTGGCCAATACCCAAATCAATCATAGAAGTAAGGATTTTTATGGGAGCAATGCAGTACTGGAGGAAGTTTATTGCTAACTTCTCCTCCATCGTAACTCCACTACATTCTTTGACCAGCGTGAAGGTTGTCTTATAGTGGGGAGGAAAACAATAAAAGGAATTCGATGCTTTGAAACAAAATATTAGTTCAACCCTAGTTTTAGCATTGCTGGACTTGAAACAACCCTTTGAAATACAAACAGATGCAAGTGACTACGCCATGGGTGCAGTTCTTTTATAGCATGGTAAGCCCATTTCATTTAATTCTGAGATTTTTAATGGTGTTGTTATTAATTATCCTATGTATGATAAAGAGCTTTATGCATTGGTACAAAGCGTGAAGAAATGGAAGCATTACTTGATGGGAAAATAAACCATTATTCACACTGATCATCAACCTCTGCAATATCTACAATCTCAAACTAAATTGCAGCAGTCAAGGCACTTTCGTTGGATGGGATTTTTACAGCAATTCCACTTGGTAATCAGGTACAAGAAAGGTATTTATAATAGAGTTGTTGATATGATTTCTAGACCAGTTATTAATGTATCCATTCTACTCAAGAACCATTCTGTTATGCTTGAAAGTTATGTTGAACAATATGTACATGATGCTGACTTTCAAGAGGTATATTTAAACTTGAGTCAAGGCCACCAAGTTGAGGAATTAGATTACCATGTACATGATAATCTGTTGTATCATTTGGGAAAAATTTGTGTACCATAGGGAGAGAGAGTAAATGTCACAAGGGAAGCACACACTTCTCTTATTGGTGGACATTTTGGTGTAAGTAAAACAATGGAAAATCTTCAAAGGTATTTTTATTGGCCTCGTATGCTTGAAAGTGTGTCATGTTTTATCAAAGGTTGTTCATTGTGTGTAGTCAGTAAACCTAGTAATAGGAAACTAGGATTGTACACACCACTTCTAGTGCCTTCACGACCATGGGAAAGTGTTTTTATGGATTTTGTAAGAGGTCTTCCTTTATCAAGGAAAAGTCATGATTATTTTTATGTAGTTGTGGATAGGTTCAACAAGATGTGCATATTAATGCCTTGTAAAAAACAAATTACAGCTGAACAAACAACTCAAATTTTCTTTCAAAATGTATGGGTTCATTTTGGATCGCCTAATTCTATTGTAAGTGATTGTGATTCTTGATTTGTTGGAAATTTTCGGTCAAGTTTATGGAACTTGATGAAAACCAAGTTGAAGAAAAGTACAACCTTTCATCCACAAATAGATGGTCAAACTGAAGTGGTTAACATGACAGTTATTGATTTTCTAAGAGGATATTGCATCAAACATCCTAAGTTGTGGGATGAATAATTGCATTATATTCAACATGCTTACAACCGAGCAAAACACTCTTCTACTTTAACTTCGCCTTTTGGAGCATGTCGTGGTTATTTGCCTAAATTGCCTTTGGATTTGATCTTTGATAAAGATGTAGCTATAGATGGACATAGTGACATAAACAGAGCAAAGAAATTTATTGATCAAATTCAGTTGATTCACCAAATAGTTCAAGGACAACTAGAAAAGATTCAAGGCAAGTATAAGGCAAGACATGATAAGCATCGTGTGGATCATCAGTTTCAAGTAGGTGATGCAGTTTGGCTATACATTAACAAGGAAAGGCTTCAAGGTGAAGGTAAAAAGTTGAAACCAATTCGTTATGGTCCATTTAAAATTCTGGAAAAGATTGGTAATAATGCTTTCAAGCTTGATTTGCCTTCATATATGAAAATCAATTCCTTTGTTAAAGTTGAAAATTTGAGATTGTATGAACCTACTTTGATTGTATATCAAGGAGAGAATGTTCAAATTCCATCTATTGAAGACTTTTCTCTATAATTCCTTGATGTGCTTCGGCAAGACACTATACTTGACAGAAGGACAAGGACAACTAAAAGGGGAAGTATTGATTATCTTCGGGGGGGTCTCAAAGGTACACATCCATCAAAGGCCAAATGGATTGAAGTGGGGAAGGTGAGGGAACAATACCCTCATCTGTTCAATAACTGAATATAAATATTTTGGGGTCCAAAAGGCTTCTAGTGGGGAGGAGTACTCAAGTGCTCAGAATTATGCTTAAAAATCAAAGTGTCAGAATATTGTCAAAGTTAGCTTTATATTGAAGAGCTCATCATTCTGAATCCAACTGTGTGAATGACATTCAAATTCGAGTTCATATGTAGAAGATAGAACAAGTCAAAGTTCAAGTTTGACTTGTCTATGTGGTAGGATTGAATGACATGGCAAGGGTCCCAGCGAATGGGGAAGCGCCAAGTGGAAGGTTTCCACTGGGTCCTGCATATCGCATATCCAGAAAAAAAGAGGTGCATGTTAAGAATCGGCCCCCAAAAATTGCACTGAAACCCCGTAGTTATTATTTGTTACCACTAATAAAGTGTCGATTGCGACAGATTGCTAGACACGAGATTTTATGTGTTGCAGTTTAGTGTCCCAGCAGGTTCATCATATTGCATTGGTTATTTCCCCATAGCCGATTGCCGATTGCGATGAGCACCGCGGATGCGGGAATTTTATATGACACAATATAATACCCCGGCGGGTCCGTAATAATGCTGATATTATCATAGTGTGTCGCTGTGTTGAACTTTGCTGATTGTGATGAGCGGGAGGTTTCAGACGCGGGAATTTTATATGTTGCAGTTAATTATCCTGTTGGGTCCGCAATACCACATCACAATGTTTTGTTGTGTTAAGAGCCTGCAACACTTGCCGATTGTGATTGTGATAAGGCTGACATGATATAGCCTGTCAAACGACGAATTTCTCGCTCCATTAGCAGATTTTGGAGCAGAAATGGGGTTTTTGTTCGGTTTTGGAGCATTTTGTGGAAAAAATAGTGGAAGAACTGGGAGAAGTCATAACTTCTTCAATTCTTATCCAAATTGGATGCAAAAAGAGGCTAGATAGCCATTTTTGAGTATTCTGAACTCATTGAGACAAGTTTCATAGGCATTTTGAGCATTGTAAACACACTTTTGTTGTAATTTGAGCATAATAGAGAGGCACAAGCCATTGGAAGCTGTACCAAGGAGACATAGCCTAGGAGGGGTGAACTCCTTTATCATGTGGTTGTTGTGTGTTGTATTTTGATGTTCTTTGCTGTTATTTTGCTACTGTTCAACATATATTTTTATTTTAAATTGTTTATAACATTTACATAAGAAACTCTCATGGGAATTAGTTAATTAAGCAAAAGTATTGAATCCTTAAGCACTTGATAAGAAAATTATAAGCATCTTGGGTTTTATTCAAAATGGGGAATTAGCACAACATTAATAATCTACTCCATTTAAGATCATAAACACTCTTAAGCCTTTTGCATATGATTTGGACATGAGTATTCCAGAATCATTGAAGCAATAGTGTCTTCCAACATGGTTGATTAAAGCCATTCTTATAACAGTCCATTATTACACATCCCAATCTCAACAAACATGTCCAAAGCACAATATTTGTTCTCCCTTACATTCCCAATCAATGAGTGAAATCACTGCATACCTCATAGTAGTCCTCAATTCCATTACCTTGTGATTATTCCAGTGAACAAGATTTGGTGGATCACAAATTTTCTTCACATTGTAGGTCACATTTTAGAATCATAGTGGCAGATGTATGGAAGTGTGACTTGTGATAGGATTGAGGACCAAGGCTAGTCACATTTTCAGGCTGCAACCTTACTACATGTTAGAAATGAAATATGCGACGCAATTATAATCATAGTTTAAGGCTTTAGTATTAGTTGCACTGTTTAGCTCTAGTTTCACTAAGCATTAGAATTGTGATCTACCACTTAAGAGGAAGATCTTCCTTCTCTTAGTCACATATATGATTTGTAGTGGCATTATAGCCTGAAGCTGTGACTTGTAACCAAGGATGCCAAGCTAAAATGCTTATCACATTTTTAAAACTATAGAGGACCTAATTAGAGTCTAAAATCACGATTAGTTAATGAGATGGATTAATATATAACTATTTTAACTCATGAATTTTATCAAAAAACACTTACCACTATACTCAACAAATAATAAGGTCAGGTCAATGAAATTCATGTGATGTGGTTCAATAAAACACACAATTCGACTTATTCCATACATATCCTTATGCAAGAGGGTCATATTTAGTTTTACCCTGTATTTTTGTTTCATAACCTCACATGACTTGGTCAATCAAACAATGTGATATCCTGAAAACAATTTCATGAAGGAGGGACACTGTAATTTTTGAAGCATATGTTTGATTTGGGGAGGAAATCACCACAAAGAGAGAAGGGGTGAGGATTGAGGAGTGCGAATGCCAAATCTATGAATATAAAAGTGATTGAAAAGTTTTAGCAGTAGCATGATCAAATAATTAAAGAATGGTTGGGTGCAGGGAGGGTTTAGAAAAATGCGTTTTGATGGTATAATTATTGAGCATAGGGTAGATGAAACAATTATATATCTGACAAATAAGACAAGAGGTGATTATGGTGTATGGGAGGTCACAAGTTGGAAGTGCACACTACGTTTATGGCATGTGTTAGGGGTAAGACAAGTTGCAGTTTAGGAGTTTAGTGCATGTCAAAATTTTACACTCTAGTCTCATTGCAAACTGTCAATGCAATTTATGAGAGGTTGCCTATGTTAGTCATAGATTGAGTCCATATTAAATGATACTTAAATTCATTCTCCTCTAATATGTTGTCATTCACATTACCTATAATTGTTTTCATGCTGTTAGAATCATCATCAATTCAAACTCCATCTGCACCCAATATTTTCTTCTTCTCACGTAAAGAAAACAAGAGGTGATGAGAGATATGATCCAAAGACAAGTTCACTGCATTTTCAACTTTATTTCGTTGCTTGTGCATGCAAAATACGGTGCCTATAAGTTTTACATTAAAGGGGACAATCTTGCTGTAAATGCCTTCATAAATTGTTGCTCATCCTTTTGTGGCTTTCTTACTTGAATATCTCTTAGTAAATGGCCGTATTTGGAAGATTGACATAAAAGTTCTATAATCCACAATTCAAGACATTGGCACCACCATCAAATATGGCACCTATGATCTTTCCACTCAATTGTCAATGCCTTCTTCCTCTTCATTAATCCACTTGCATCAAATTTTGCAGAAGTTTCAACTCCATTACCATTACACACCTCTAATTCTAATTCAACAACATAATACATTCCAGAGCTTGGACCATCATTATCACTGTCAGATTTTGTGTCTCCAAACAAAATTGAACACTAAGTGGTATGCTCAACAGGATTGAAAATGATTTCATCTCCAGTGCATTTTAAAATTTCACCATTGACTCATTTGTTTGTACTTGTAGATGGATCTCAGACATATTATCCAATATAATCTCAGTGTTTGATATGTTATGCTCTAGTTTTTCAACATAGTCCATATTTTGTGTGCATGGAAAAGTATAACCACAAACATATGGGAGGATTTCATCTTCAAGGAGACCACTGGTGTCAATGGTTCTAAGTAGGTTGATAAGCTTCTCATCAGGCAAACTATTATATTTCACAAGTAATACAACTTTGGTAATTTCTCTTTTCTTTTTTGAGAAACTACACTTTGCATCTTGATAAAGCATATTTCCTATTTTATGATGGCGATTGCTAACAGCTTCAAGATAACATGTGATTTTACCCTCCTTAATTGAATTTGGAAGATCAAAACAAATTTTTGTTCTATCTACAATTGTTCAAGGTATTTTCTACTTCGATATAATAGAGCATGTTCAACATTACAAATGTTAGAGCCTCTCTTTCACCAAGTAACAACTCTTTTATTAGCACTATAACGATTTTATTTCTAGAAATATCCATAGCCAAAATCCCTGCAATCTGGTTCTACTATGATCTTTGTTATGATTTGGTGACACATTTTCCTCCCTAATTTCATAGGATTTCCAATGTATTCATTACCTGCATGGGTACTCCTCTCTGAGAAAATAACTACGCCATCAACCTTCCTTTTTTAGTTAAGATTTTCCCCCAACCTTCATTATACATCATGCTTTATATTGAGTTGAAATGTATGTCTCTCATATGCTGATACTCTCAAAACAATGTCTTCAATATGAAACATATGCATTGTTGATATGTTCCAACAATGATAACATACGTTGGTCCAATTGCAATGGTGGAATATCTATATGATCATACCTTGGTTAAATGGTGATAGATAAATAGTGATAGGCCATATGTAAGTCACCACATCATCTTTCATTTCAATGTGTTTTTGAAATACTCATCATGACCTTTCAACATGTGTAAATAATAGGGTACTTGGGCTACTACAAGGGTCATTGAATGAATCTTCTTTAATGCTTGAAAAGGATACTCCAAAGGCATTTTCCAATAAGTAGGCTCCTCTAAAGCATGATTATAGTGTCACATGTACTATTCTTCCAAGGTTTTGTGACACGACAAAATTCCTTGAATATGTAAAACCCTGAAAGATCACCTTGCATGGCCAAACTTAGTATGAATTAATAGATTATGTGATGGAGGATGGATTAGAAACATGATATAACAAAATGAGATGTTGTAAAACTATTAGAGATGATTTTGGATGACTTTGCAACTACTTGTGATATGGATGCTTTAAATGAATTTATCTCGAATATGTGAACACACATTTTCCTCAAACCTATTTAACCCTCAAGCATATGAATTGAGTCAATAACTGAAGGAGGTATTGTTATGCAATGCAATTCCAGATCAT
Organism: Pinus taeda; assembly: GCA_000404065.3. Classification (NCBI taxonomy): domain Eukaryota; kingdom Viridiplantae; phylum Streptophyta; class Pinopsida; order Pinales; family Pinaceae; genus Pinus; species Pinus taeda. The sequence continues at coordinate 60,091 of APFE030671550.1, read as the reverse complement.
GCAACCATTATGATGAGAAATCAAGTTAAAGGTGCATCTCAAAGATTGGGAATCAAGGTAACATGCATGTAAAGAAAAGTACTCAAACAATAAGGCAATCATACAAACACGAACCGACATGATTCTAGGCTGATAGATGCAACATACATCGTGAGAGTATAAGATCCCATAAGATTCGATGGCAGCTAAGATATTGAAAGATTTGACTAGTTCAAAGACACAAACCTAACCATTAGAACCTTGAAAAGAAGAGGGGGACCCAAAATTTGAGTATAGGCAAAAAAAATTGGGTGTTGTTGTAGCCTACAACATGTCCTTTTTCCTTCAACCCATGTGTTTCATGCACCTCATCGTGTGCACTCTATTATATAATCAATATGCTCACTTGTTGTGTTATGAAATGAAATATGTTGTGGTGAGTTGTGTTGTCATGTGTCTTCCACTTTCTCATGTCCATATATAGACCATGTGTTCTCCACTCAATAGACATGCCATGCCCTTTGGTATTCCATGGGCCAATTTATTTTCCATGCCATACATCCTTTAGTATGCTCAAGATGACATGTATCTCATGTGTGTGCCCATTTGAGAACCTCAAATTTGGTTCCAACCAATGTGTATGCAATATATGCTGCCAACTTGCTACTAGTTTGCATGTGCCCAACTCATCCTTGTTGACTTGTTCCACTCACTAGCACATGCCTTAACTTTCCCACGCCGACTTGTTCCACTTTGATTGTGTGCCCACTATATTATTGTGTTGTGTACTTGAATTGGCTCCTCATGTAATCATGTTGCACCATGCACCCAAGTGAGGAAAACCCAAATTCATGTAGGTTGGTTTGATTGATGTCTTGGAACATGCATGCTTGTGTTGAGACATAAATCGATTATCCAATGTTTGCCTAAGATAATCCATGCAATTGCGTGTCACTTGTCCCGTGTGCTCATCTGTTCCTACGAATCCAAGTCTCAACCGAAGTAAGTGTGGAACACTCTATGCCATGCAATTTTATCCCTAGTGAACATCACAAAAATCCAAATTCAATTCCACCAAAGACATCCTCTTACGTGAACTTGGGCAGTCCACCGCAGGTAATGATTCTTCTTCTGATAAGGGATCTGGTACGTCTTTTGGTTCCCTCGAATCTGTACTTAATTCTTTAATAATGGATGCAAATACATTCTTTCCCCCTTTTTTGTTAACTTTTGAAATTTTAATTTCAATGTACAAAATTGCTTGATTTGTTCCGGTTCATTGGTGAACGTAATGCCATTATCTATCACCAAGAAAATCAACGCAAAATGGGACAAAACAGATGCACAAATTATTCAGCTGGACAAAACTCATGTCCGTGCAATTGGTGAACTCAGAGATGTGATCATCTGTTTATCATCCGATGGGAGAGTCTACCAGTTTATCATCGTAGTTATTGTGGACATTCTTGAAGCATATGGAGTGTTGTTGAGAAGAGATTGGTCCAACAAGCTACAAGGGTACTTTGCTATGTACTGGTCACATTTATGGCTTTTGTATAAGGGCATATATAATCAGATTTAGGTGAATTTAGAAAGATACATGAAACATATTTTCACTCCCCTAAATGAACATAATGAACTAATGGATTTCACAAAATTTATCTTCGGCAATTGCTTCTTGGAAACCCAATTGGGGTGCTATCTTGCACAACCATCCCCAGTCCCATGAAATACATAGTTGGAGCTCCTTCCTAGTTCAACTGGTGAAAATGACATTTGTAAATTTAGCAATACTAATAATAGTACTAGTGTAGTTCCTATTCCTTATACATATGATATGTGGACTTTGTACTTTGATAGTTCCAAAACGTAGGAGGGCTCTAGAGTTGGTTGTGTTTTAATAGACCCGCTACAGATAAATAATTTGATCTCTAGCGGCTTGGAATTTGAGTGCACGAAAAACACTGTAGAATATGAAACACTCATCTTGGGCTTACAAATAGCCATTGACCTCAACGTTTCCATCCTAAAAGCAGTAGATGACTAAAAAATTGTGGTGCGATAAGTATGCAATACCATACATTGTGTGTCACCTCATCTTAGAAGCTATCAACAAGAGGTATGGAGTCCGATTTCACATTTCCAAGATTTTAATATTATTTTTGTTCTAAGAATGCGTAACACAACCGCAGATGCATTAGAAAATGCCACTGATAGGTTGTCACCGTTGAGGGATTATTTTTTTATTGAATTTTTTTGTAAGCCATACGTAATAATATCACTAATTTACACATTTTTTATGATGACCAATAGATACTGTGCTTCATGGAGAACACTGATGTGTTCAAAGACGCAACGATCGATGAGGACAAGCATGAGAGGGCATTGTAGGATGTAGCGAGTGAAAGTAAAGTAAATCTCATACCAAATAGTGTGGTATCGTTGGAAAAGTTGTATGGCCTACAAAATTGTTTCCAGGGACCTGTTAATGCTAAAACCCACAGTTCCATGATATCGCATGAGAAGATTAACTTGGGAACATAAAAAGATATACAATACGTCAATATTGGTACTTTTTGTACACCACAAGAGCGGCAAGCCTTTATACACTATTCAAGTAGTACCGATATGTGTTCACGTGGATATACGATGAGCTTAAAACTTATGACACACGAATCATCGAGCATGTGATACCAATAAAAGAAGGGGCCAACCCATTCCAACAAAAATTGAGAAAAGTACATCCAAAACTTGAGCCTCTTATTCAGAAAGAGTTAAGGAAATTGCTGGATGGCCAGATCATATATAGGGTACAACGCCTAACTTGGGTGCAAATTTGGTCTGGTAAGAAAGAAATCAAGGGAACTCTGCTTGTATGTTGATTTCCGAAATCTCAATCACACCTCAGATAAGGAAAACTACCCCATGTCGTCCATGGAACAAATATTGCAAACAATATCATGGTCATAAATATTTTCTTTGCTAGACGGTTACTCAAGATACAACTAGGTTTTGGTTTCAGAGCCTAATAGACTTAAGACCACCTTCTAGACAAAGTGCGGTACATTTGCATTCAGGCAAATCCTGTTTGGGTTAATCAACACCAGTGCAACATTTCAATGTGATATAGACACTGATTTCCATTGGTTGATTGGAAGGAGAGTAGTGGTCTATCTTGACGACATAATAGTATTTTCCAAACAAAGGTTAGACCACATATGCCACTTAAAAAAAATTTTCGAGCGATGTCGCAAGTATGAGATATCTTTAAATCCAAAGAAAAATGTCTTTGCAGTGTCCGAGGGTAATTTCTTGGGCCACATTACTGAAAAAAGTGGGATTAAGGTATACCTGGATAGGGTCAAAGAAATCATGCAGATTCCCTTCCCAGTGAACAAAAAGGCCATGCAATCCTTCTTAGGGAAAATCAATTTCCGCTGCAAGTTCATCTCTGACTATGCTCAAATTGTTAAGACAATATAGGAGATGGTGAAGAAGGATGCAATTTATAAATGGGATAAAAAGGAAAAGGAGGCATTTTCCCGCATTAAATAGGCTATCACAGAAGCACCCGCATTGTACAACCCAGACTTCAATATATATTTTTTTTTCTACATCTTTACTTTTGACACTTCTCTCACCATTGTAATGACACAAAGGATGATCTGAACAATGGGTGACCTATTTCTATTAAACTCACATGGAATGTAAACAATCATAAATGATAGAACATTGAGTTGCATCTATTATTCACAATGATACATATATATAGTACATTGGTGTGACCATTGGATTCATATTCCAAGTGGTCTCTTGGACTCCGATGGATGTTCACATTCCACACCAACTCATAAAAGATTAGGCGTCCAACATTCCCCCCTTAATCCGAAGGGGAACGTATGAGTCCAAGAAGAGAGATGTAATACAAAATGTGCAAAAGTATGGATGAAAACACTAGGCTAAATGTGCTCTCTGAAATGTTGGTATAAAAGGGGCGGTTTAAGGATGACCACCAACATTAGAAAGCTTATTGTAGCTCCCAGAACTCTTCCAAATCTGGCATGAAACTGAGGTCTTATGTTAGAGGAAGTGATCCTAATGTTTTGAAGAGGGAAACCTTCAACCTTGAAAGGGAGGTCTCACCTTGCATAAAAAGGGAGAACCTCAACCTAAAAAGGGAGGTCTAAACCTGTGATGGTTTAAGGATGATCACCAACTTTGGAATGCTTAATGAAATTCCTGGAACTCTTCCAAAAATAGAAAGAATCTGAAGTCTTCTGCTAGAGGAAGTGCTCCTAATGTTTTGAAGAGACGTCTCAACCTCGCATAGATGGTTTAAGGCCAATCATCAATCGAAGGCATTCCCAGGGGCATCTTTTTCTCTGGCTACAACTCTGAATCTGGTATGGCAGGTTATGGCTCATGCTCACTTGATGTGGCTTTGAAGCTTGTAGATGACCATAAATTCCACCCCTATCAGATACAAGGTGAGATGATGGAGAAAAATCAACTGCAATACTGTTTAATACTCTAGAACAAGTTCGGGCATATGACTGAAATATCTTCTTGGATGTTGAAGCCCATTGCCAAGAAGTGATCCATCCAAGATGAATCTTTGTTCTTGTAGGAGGCTTGTTTTGACGCATCTATTTGAAGAATGAATGGTTTTATGATAGTGCTTACATGGATGAAGATCAAAACAATGATCTTTCATATGGCCAACTCGGTCACAATGTTGGCATTTAACACCTTTTGACTGCGAATGTTAAGGAGCAGAATCTGGAATAGGTGAAGTTGAACCATCAAGAAGAAATCCAACACTTTGAAATTTGACGGGCTTTGAGTAATATGGAATATGAAAGGAAACATCCTTGTTATATCCAAGACTAGTTTTGTGCTTGTTATGGAAAAGCTCTTCCCAAGGTCTGATGACCATCTTGGGAAGTGCATACTGAACTTATGTATCTACCTGCAAATGTGCTTCTGAAATGAGCACTTGATATGAATCAACACTATTGACTTGATGATTTGTTGGCTGCTAATAGGATCCTGTTTCAAAGTTAGATATAGGATTGTTTTGAACAAAAACAAGTTCAGAATGATGCCTTTTCTGTTGTAACTCATCTTGCTAAAGTTGAGATTCAAGCCGCAAAAAATCAATCTTTTCTTGTGCATTTTGCAAGCAGGTTCGAATGTATGTGAGAGTGATTTTTCCAATTTCAATTGTATCATGAACATTGGAGTGCATTAAAGTATTTAGCAACTCTAATAACTTAGTAATTCTAACCATTTTTCAAGCTCAACCAATAAGTGCAAGTAAAAATTATGGCCTCGGAGCTGGAAAATGATACCAACACAAGTTTTTTTAGGTGTATAATTCAACTCAAGAAAGATGTAAGAGGGAGATATCACTGCCTTGTACATGTCATGTGATTAGATATTGTTGCTAAAGAGGATTTTAGAAATAATATTGACAATAAAACTCACAACTAGCTCTTCAAATTCCACCTTCTTACACCAACAAAAGCTCAAAACCTTTGAAGTGGTACCTCATTTTGAGATGTTTGAATTTGACCACATTGGTTGAACCTACCCTTCCTTTTGAAACAATATCAACTCTATAAACCTACCAGAAACTTAGTTGATTGTACGTAGATGTTCGCTGTTGGTAGTGGCACATATAAATGGCTTGAATTCAAAGCTCAATGCACATGGAAGCTTTGGAAACAAATATGCTATACAAATAACATTGACTGCAACATATAATTAACTAACACGCATATGTATTGAATCTCGAACTACAATTATTCAAATAGGTAAAAAAAAATACATAATCAGCCTTAACCAAGATATATGAATGACCTATTAGCATCTGAATGGAACCCATAAGGCGCATATATATAAATGTTTGAAGACATTAATTAAACAACTTTCAAACACCATTGCAACATGCGTTCAATGCACCATTTCTACACACAGAATTCAAAACTTCGTTCTAATGTAGATAACTAAGCCCATATGGCATCCAATCCAGGAATAAAATCACTGTTCAGTATAGCATGGAACACTTGGGCTGCATTGGTGGTTGTGACAAGATCCTCAGAGAGTTGATCGACATATGTGGGACAGTTCCTTCAAATTCTTTCACTGGTTTAGCAAGAGGACAACAACCTGCACAAGCTCCACGAAACAACATAACTCAAGCTCTTATGAACAGTAGGACTAGAAATTCTAGACAGATTCTATGTATGCATTGTAGACAAAGAGGTCATAGTTCCAATGAATATCTGCGGAAAGCTCCCCGACCTAAAGGGCATCAAGTTGGTCATAGTTCGAATGAGCTGCCTCGACAGCCTCAAAGGCATAGAGCAGGTTCTACCGGAACACATGAAGTGCTTGGTGACAACTTCCAAATGCCTTATCCTTTGCAAATTTCCAAAATTGAAAATAACAAGGGAAGACGATTTTATAGTTTCTAGTTTTGGGAAGAGACAATGTATCCAAGATATCAGATATTTTAACTCAAAAAGAAAGGTGGACAAGGTAGTCATACTATGAACTTCTAATACCGAACAATACACCGATGTTATTGTGGGTTTAAATGACACAAAGGAAACCTTGCTTGCTTCTGTAGAAATAAATGAGTCTAACTCTGTATGGCTAGGCCTACATTCAGGAGAATGTTCCCTTCATAAATGGTAGTCCTCAAAACACCTTCATTCTAGGATTGATTGATTTAGCAATTATAAAGAACAGTATCATCGCAGGAGATGAATTCAAGAGTGGGCAACCAAAGATGCAGTCAATACTTGTGGATTTCCTAGTCGGTGTCGATCTTAAGCCAACTTCAGTTGTGAGCTACAATCACCTCGGTAACAACAACGAGATGAATCTGCCAGCTCCCCAAACTTTCCGGTCAAAGGAGATTTCAAAGAGAAATGGAGAAATGGCAGAGGCATTTTTGCTATTTGAGACAATGGATAGAGAACCCAACATGAATCTAGCTGAGAGAGGTCAGCTGGACAGTGCGCAACATGAAATAGGCATGCACACAATAATGATAGTTTTACAAGCAGGAATGCAGAATTGACATGCACGGAGAGGTCACAAAACAAGTGGCTCAAATTTGGGCAAGGCAGGAATACTCCTGCAACTCTGATACCATGTTAAACTCACATGGAATGTAAACAATAATAAATGATAGAACATTGAGTTACGTCTATTATTCATAATGATACATATATATAGTACATTGGTGTGACCCTTGAATTCATATTCCAAGTGGTATCTTAGACTCCAATGGATGTTCACATTCCACACCAACTCATAGAGAATTAGGTTTCCAAAAACTTCTTTCATGAATGTGAGTCTACAAGGACTCGAACTCAACTACCCCACCTAGATAAGCAAGCTTATTCAATATATAAGGTGGTAAACTTACTTTTGGCCCTATCTATTGACAAATCATTGCATTATATTTTTTCCACACCCAACAGTCAGATCACTACTTGTTAAATAAGAGCTAGGTGAAAGGAGATTGAACTGGATAACTGGTTTGCAAGAATATGATCTAGACATCAAGCCAGTTCACAAAATGAAGGGCCATGGTATTTGTCGACTAGTAGAAGAAGTAATGAATGAAAAGGAGTAAGAAGAAGATCTTTTAGGATGGGAGCAAGAAATTGAGATGTACAATTTAGAGTGAGCCTTCCCCACTACTAGCACAAACTCTTGGTATGCTGAGGTGCACCAATACCTTGAGCACGACATTGTGCCCTCCCACTTTTCCACACGACGGAAGAGGGCACTTAGACTTAAATAATTATCCTACTAGTTGGTGCATGGGGTGATTTTCAGAAAGCACCACAATGGAGTACTGATCAACTTTTTGGAAGCACGTGATTTAGAAAAGGTATTGTGTGATCTCCACAACAGACCAATTGGGGGACACTTTGTGGGAAACAAAACAATGCGTAAGGTCATGTAGGCCGAATTTTACTAGCCTACATTATTCAGAGATGGTCATGCTTACACCTGCAAGTGTTCGATTTGTTAGAGGTGTGCCGATAGAAACAAGAAGTCATCCACCCCATTGCAGCCAATTGTAGTGGAAGAACCTTTTCAACAATGGTGCTTAGATATTATTGGAGAAATACTTTTGCATTCATAAAGTAGCAACGCTACATTATTACTACTACAAATTACTTCACGTGATGGACAAAAGAAATTCCACTCAAACATGTGAATGATCAGGAAGTCATTAGATTTCTGCAACAGAACATCATTTCTAGGTTCGACATTCCTACTTCACTTGTTTTCGACAATGTAAGATACTTCTCATCGATAAGAATTTACGATTTTGCATTGGAAAATGGTATTATATTGAAACATTAAGCTAATTATTATCCATAAGGGAATGGTCTTGCCAAATCCATGAATAAGAACCTAATTCGCATTATCAAAAGGACCATATTCTTTGAGCAACGAAACTGGAACTCCGTTTTGGTAAATGCCTTATGGGTTGACCGAGTCATGCTGAATCCTTCCCTAAACACTTCCCTTTACTTCCTGGTATAGGTAAAAGAAGCCATCCTCCCACCCAACATCTACTTTCCTACCCTCCAACTCTCACAAGGATCCCAAGGCAAGCTGTGTTTGTTAGTGCAGCATAGGATGGACACCCTTCACAAGCTACAGGAAGAAAGGTTAAAAGAAAAATATTTTTTTTCACTTCATCAAAATCATATCGAGAGGTGGTTTAGTAAGAAGTTTGTAGGGGAGAACAACTTCAGTGTGGGTGACTTAGTCTTGAAATGAGATAAGGACCACGAGGACAAAGACAAACAAACTAAGTTTCAATCCCTGTGGATTGGACCATTTGTAGTACACGAAAGGCTTGGCCAATGCACTTATTATCTTCAATCACTTGTTGAGAAGATTGAATCTCTCCTTGTCAATGGCCAAGACTTAAAACATTACTTCCAATGAAGATCCTGGGCTGTGACCTACACTGTGCACATAATATTTTCTTCCTTGTTTGCTTGAGTTTTGTTGTGTTTTCGTCATGTGAATAAGTGCGATGCATGTACACGTTGTGGCTTCTAAGAATGTGTGTGGTTGAACTCTAAAGAGTCTTGTGACACTTCAACGTTTGGCTAACCTTCTTTGCATCTTCCTTGTGTTGGTTATATCTTTTTGTAGGTTTTAACCCCGTATAGAAATTACCTGCATACGAATTCTAAAACATAGAAAATAAACAATGCGAGAGCATAACACTTAAAACACATACACACAGAGATTCTCCCTTGGATACCAAAATCGGGGCTACCAACTTGGTTTTTCGTTATGTTCATTTCAATGTTACAATACATATTTATACATGCCGAAGCATGCAATACCATGGACCGAAAACCATCGCGCCCAAAATCATGGACCAAAAACCATCGCGTCCAAAATCATGGACTAATAACCACCGCATCCAAAACCATGTGCGAAAATCATGCACAAAACCATAGGTAGGTCTGCCCAATCTAATATAGGGTCTAATTTTTTTTCCCAGGGCACTGCCCTGGACCCCGTAGAGGGGGCCTACACGCCCCTCTCAAACCCCCTGGATAGGGGGGTTGCCGCCCCCCTGTGACCCCCCCGCTACGTCATCGACGCAACAAAGGGGGCGCTCCGCCCCCCCTCTAACCCCCCGGTTCACTACATGGCCTAGTCGTGGAAAGAAGAACACAACCCAGTACTTTTGGCTGATGAAGTTTTGATGGAAAATACAATCCATTCGTAAGGAGAGTTTTGGTCAAACCATGAACCCACGTTTATTCCAGAAACCTCATGCTTACACTCGGTTTTTATGTTTAAGTGTTTTCATGCTTATCCAATTAGTAGAAGCGAAGAATCAGAAAAATCTAAATGAGCAAAACTAAATAAGAGGTATCTATATGCTTCTCTAAAGGAACAACCTCTTCTGATTTCAGTAAGTTGGTATCCCTCTTCCACCCCAAAAAAATAAGTGTTGATACACAGTTCTCTTTAAAAGAAATAAATAAAGGCAAAAGAAGAGAAAGGCTTCTGGCACAGAGAGGTGAAGCAAGAAACTCTATCGGGGTATTGTCTAGGCTCACTGGTAGCAGAGCAATGTTTATGTTCCTGCGTGACTCCGTCGGGGTACTGTCCAGGCCTTTTGGCAATGGAGCAACACCAAAGATGAAAAATTATACTCTGAGAATCCTAAGCCCGTGAGCTACACTACCCTCCCCAATTTGAAACATTGTGATTTCACTGAATCTTATGTTGTGTTCAACTGAGAAGGCATAAAGGGGACTGTGTATATTCATGGGGTAAGTGGGAAGACCAAAGTAATTTGCACGATGAATCAATACTCCCTGAAGAGCCGAGGCAAAGCATAGAAGAAGTTAAATGAGGTAGAGAAGTTGGAATTTAACCAGCGTGTTTCCAAGTGTTGTAGCTGCTACAACAACCTCCAAAATTTTGGCATACACTCAATTTAAGAGCCTTCCTTGGTCTTGTACATTTTCTTCGCAAACACCGAAACTTATTCCATGAGCTTTCATGAAGTGTTTTGTTCCCTTTTGCATGTTGGGTAAACTATCGTCTTTTGGCATGTTTGGTTGTCGCGCAATGTGTACAAACCTAATTTGATGGTTTTAAGGGTCTATGTTTGTGTATATGAGTTATTATAACTATGTAAACATTAGTTGCAATCATTCACAAATTTCTGAGCACTGTCGCACAAGTGTCGTCATGGTCATCCCAAAGTTTATCTTAAGTGTCGCACTTATCGTAACTTGCTGTAAAGTTGTCGCACAGAGGGAAATGATTTGTTCACGTGTTCAAATGATTTATGTTTTCCTGTCATCAAAATATTCTAAGTGTGTGATCACAGTCAAAGTTCATCACCGTTCACACTGATCTCACTGATCCCACACTTAGTCATTTTCAAAAAAATTTCCTGATCGAGCAACGTAGCTTCACTAGGTCTCTCTTGAGCTATGCACTGCATAGTCTCAGTCCTCTAGCTATGACATTTCTTATTGGTACCGCGCAATGCATAGTTCCTGCCTCCCAGGATTGCTGCACTATATAGTTTCTATGCCCAAGCCTCGACCTTGACCTCTAGAATTGCGCATTCATGTTCCCAACCTGGCTTAAACTATGCACTTCACATCCTCAAGCCTCAAGCTCATCCCCTGAGCCCTTGAACTATGCAGTATCCCAACCTTCCTTGACTCTAAAAACTGTGCAGTTAGCTCTCCCAATGCCCATTCCCTCAGCTTGTCCCACTAGCTCCGGAAACTGCATAGTCTTGTCCCTCATACTTGTCTGAATTGCGCAGTCTCAGGGCTAAAGATTTTCCCCTGACTGTTAGAATTGCGCATTGTGCAGTAATTGAGTCCCTCTTCCCAACCTATCACTTGTTCTAGGCTCAGTCGGTGGATCAAAATGCATCATCTTAGACTAGGGGGTTTTCGAATTGATGTTGTCCCATCATGAGTGAATTGCAAGAACAAGTACGTTATCATGTCATGAAAAGATGATGAAGAAGGAGAAGAAGGAGGGAATCATGCTTAGATACTCTCTTGTAGCTAAAATTACAGGTTGATTGATCAAGAGAAAGCGAAGGGACAATAGTTTACGACCACTATCCAAGACTTGAGATCATTGAAGGTGGCTTGACATTGCCACATCATCAAGCAGTCCATGTGAGTAGTGTCATGTCATGAGTGGTCATATGCCACATCACTATTGCGGATCATGTATATTGTATTCAAAATGCACTGTAAAGTGGAAGTCCAAAGGATACACATGGAATGCAAAGAGTCATGTAAATTGAAAAGTCATAGGAAGTCAAACAGTCATGAGAATAGTCAAAGAGTCACCCTTGGTTATACATACTCCCCCATTGTATGAGCAAAGGATTTTTCACCTTGGCTCCTCCCACAAGGAATTATAGAGATAAGCTAGTCCTTTGAGGAGCAAGGAGAGACTCCAATGCTCTACTACTGGAGCTAGTGATGTACAATGTAAACATGTGTCTTGGAACTTTTACTTAATAACAGAAGCCTTCAAGGGAAACACGTTCTTCATGCATGGATTATGAATGTTTATAAGAATATTCTACAGATGTTTGTATTTCATATTTTCTCTCACATGTGCTAAGATAGTTGAATTGTTTTGGTTATTTTAATACTTATCTTATTGAGAATGTGCTGTAATCGTTGTTATTGTTGTCCCATCCTTGTGGACTATTCTACAAGATATTAGACATATCTTTCTTCATTTGTTGGTTGTAATGGTCGTCGCTTCCTCTGTGGACTATTCCGTTGGATGTTAGACGAATCCTTGTGATTCATGTGTGTCTCTTCTTGGGTGGTACTACTACCTCTCACTTAGAGACTCACTTTTCTCCCCTCTCCGTAGTAGAATAACCTTGACACATTTACAAATGAACACTCACCAAGCACACCTTCTTGCTTTTTGAAGACACCAATGCATCCCTCTCTCTTATTGACAGTTAGAGCCAAGAGAAATATTTAGGGATTTGACAACTAAGCCTTTATACTAGATGAGACTCCTACACCAAACAATGTGAGGTATAATTAGGACTTCACATCGAGGAGATCCCCTGAATGTTGGCAGGTCCAACACTATAAACACATTCCTATTTAACAATCATCTACCCAAACATATAAGACAATTAGACTTCATCACAATGCATCACTTTGTACTACTACTTTACCTCCTATTTTGAATTTGTTCTCATCATGAACATCTTAATTTTTATCTTGATTCAATCTTCATCTTGGAGTTTCTCTTCTTCATGAAACAATTGTTAAAGTGGCCGATTCTAACAAAACCAGACTCACATATTGAGTTAATGAAACTCAATATATATCTTGTACAAATTCCAAAGTTTCCATTTTTTTTTTTTTAAATTACCATTTCTTAATGCATACCCAAACAAGATGCTCATGCCAAAGTTGTGAGCTGCTTCCATTTCCACTCCATTTCATTTTCAAACTAAAGAAAAAACTACCTGCTCCTTATATCTATTACTCTCGTCATTGTCAACTACCATATTCTTGCTTTGACTTGAGCAAATCTATCGTCCACTTCTGCCTCAACATCCTTTATGTGGGCTATCTAGAGGTTAAACCTTATGACAAAACTAAGTTGGTAAACATAACGATATATGTGACTTCCAGGCTAATCAATTTCTGTGAGGAGCTTCATTGATTTCTTATGAGCTAACAAATATACTGCCTCCACTTCTGTTGATTTGTCTCTTCATGTTATATAATATCATGCATAGAATATTCCCAAATATTTAGGTGAGCAACGAGTTCTACAAGCCATCATGATTGTTAAAAGAAAAAATCAATACCATTTTGCAGTGAAAACAATTTATCAAGCATGAAAATCAACCTGGTTGGTTTTAAATACTCCTCCCCAAAAAAAGACCTGGGTCAATCTTGGGCCCCAATAAATATTAAACGCTTGCATCTTGAGTGTAATAATATAGTCATCCATCTCTAATAATGTGGGTGTGTCCACACTACATCCTCCAGGTACAAGATTTGTTTGTCTTCGCGGGATCCATGGCATTTGGCCGAGCCTTCAAAAACATAAACCACCGAGAGTTTGTAAACTTTAAACCAGAGGTCAAAGTTTTAAATTCCTTCTCTTACAAAAGTTAGCTGCTTCCATGCAAAAATACTTCACTTACAACAACAATCTCCAAAAATTGAAGACCTATTGACCAAGTCGGTTCCTCCGTCCATCGAGCCTCCTTTCACACCTTGCAGTTCTATAATTCTTCACCACGTCATATAACTCTAATCCTCCATCGCTAAGTAGTGGTTCTCATGTTTTAGTATGTTACTTCTGCCAAAAAAACAACCCAGACAAAACTCATAACAAAAAATACAGTGCTTAGTGCAGCTCTTGATGATAGACAAATTACCTATTAACAACACTCCCTATTGTCCTTGATACTGCACCCTCTCGTGAGGGAGTAGGCCTAGGCTCTTATACTATTTAAGAAATATTAAATATGGACACAATACACATTTTCATTGATTAAATGAGTTTACATATAAATACAAAAAGTATTGTTTAAATTTAGACAAACTAAGTTGGACACATAGTTACTTATTTGAGAGAATATCTCAACCACCCACTAATGTCGGACTACTAGTTGGAGGGAATCTCTCAACCAACCAACTAGGTCTAAACAACCTCCTAATTAATAAGAATATATTCATACATTGAAACAAAGCGAGAATTAAATATTCTAATAGTTCATTATACATATTTGAATGATTTTCTTATTTTATAATCTTTTATATATTTGAATATTTTTTTAATGTGGTTCATGGATACTGAGTGACCGCTACATCCACGGGAAAATCCAGGCAGATCAACTTGAAGGGATATACCCGTCGGCCAAACTAGTAAGGCCTAACCGCAAGGGTGTCGAGAAGATTTGACCATGTGAACTCTTGATTCACGAAGCACTTAGCAACGAGAGATCAACCAATTGAGCTATCCTTGGAGCATATCTATATTTGAATATTAACATTTCAATAAAAATATTAATAAATATTTTTCACATAATTGATTTTTTTTTTACTTAATAATCTTTGACATATTTTAATATTGCTGTTTTAATAAAAATAAATTGTTGTGTTTAGTTTTAATAATATTTGTTTCTTTAATTTATATTATCTTTAAAAGTTTTATACTTATTCTTTAACATGATTTTAAAAGTAAATATTATATTATATTTAATGTAGAATTTCTTGCAAATTCTCCACAAATCTACCTCTAAGATCTATATAGAAAATCTGACTGTAGATTAACTCGATAATGCAATATACCAAAGCAAAATACTATAGTCTACTTCTACCATCAAACTTGCAGAAGCTTAAAGATCGAGCTGAATCAAAGCTGAAAACATATAACCAGAAGAAGAATCAATACACATGAAACACAAAAGATACTCAGGGGAAAGCCATAGCTAAAAACCCACTATCTGTATTATCATACAAGGTAGAAATACATTAGAATTATATAAAGCCTTAGCTCTCACAACTTGCCAGCTCTCAGTACAATCCTCCTGGATGCTCACAGGCAAACAAAGCTTTTCACAAGCCTTCTCCTCTGCCCTCCAAGCTCCTATTTCCTTACGCAGTTACCTCTGGGAGGATCTCCTTCACCCAGTGTAACATTGCTCTCACACATTGCTCTAACACACTGTTAGAACTGGGCAATCCTCAAGGAACCTTCCCTTGACTGCATGGATGAGTTTCCTCTATAGGAAAACACATGCAACTGATAGTACACTATCCTTGACATTTAGTTCAACTGGGTCTTTCTTAGAATAAACATGCATGAGTTTCTGATGAGGGAATCTTCAGTTATCTGGAGTACACTGGTTGAGTGCATGCATGCATCAACTAACTGATAACTCACAATTAGTTCCTCAAATAGTTTGGAACTAATTTAACTGGACTTATCTTAGTAAACCAAGTTAACTAATTACAAATCAAATATAACTCAATCTTTTCTTCTTAATTAAGGGATAATCTCCTTAATCTAAGGGATAACTCTTGTATGACTTCAGAAAGACTTATAAATTGAATTTCTCCAACTAATTAATCCATAATGAATGAATTAATTAATTCCAAGGCGCTGGTGAGACTAAATTCAAATTTTGATTCAAGGACAAATTAAAATTGGAATAAACTGGACTCTATTTTTATCATTTCTTGTTGCTATTTTCAACACTCCCTCTCAACAAGAAAGGAATTCAACTCGATCCCAATCCTAAACTTTGGAATGTTCTGCATGAAATACTTCTCTCTAGTGTTGTTGCTCCAACAACTCCAGAAACAAAAAAAACATCCATCCTAAATTAGTATGATGCATTTGTCATCAAAGTCTCTGACTGTTATTGCCTCTATCAACTGAAAACTCTGTGCTTCTGCTGACTCAGCCTTTCTACACTGTTGTCAATCCTTCTATGCGCTCTTCAGTATCTCACTACTCTAGCCTCTATCACTTTTATCTCTAACTCCATCAATCCCACTGATTCCTCCCGCTACTATGTAATTTGGGCTCCCGTAGCAAGGTACGATCCATGAGATAAAACCTCTCAATGGACCCTGCCCAATTTTAGCACTCTTGGGACTATCACTTAACATCGCCCCACCTCACACTTGCAGGTATGGTTGCATGTGATCCCTCTGTCGACTCTAATTGTGGCTCCTCCACAATTGTCTAAGACTTCTTCTGGGACTGTATGTTGAGAGGTAATTTACTCTCCCTCTCAACCACCAAGTCTCTAACATTTTCCTTGCTCCTCAAGGCTTTGCATGCATCTTGAACCTAAAGATCATACATGTTCTTGACTCGTGAACCGATCTGCTTCACCTGTCTCATGGTGATGTGTCTAAGGAAAACCTTTCCCTTATTGAAGACAACATCGTAGCCTTTGTCCTCCAACATCGCGACCGATACCAAGTTATTCTTAAGTCTAGGCACATACTTCACATTGGTCAAGGTGATAGGAGGTTCATGCTCCCTATGAAAAGAAATCGTGCCCACTCCTGAAACACTATACCTTTCATCATCACCCATATTTATGCGCATCTTGAGGTATTTCTCCTCTAAGATACTGAATAAACTTTTATCGCCGGTCATGTGGAATGAGGCTCCACTATCAAGATACCAACCACAACCCATCATCGATGAAACCATGCATGCGATGAGGGCAAATTCCATTTTGAACTGAGAGGCTAATACCTCACCTTCCAATCCTTCCAAGGATCCCTTCTTGGACTTCTTTGATGGGCAATTAGTCGCATAATGTCCAATCTCAATCTTTTATTTTTTTGACTGTATGATATGAATTCGATTTGCACCTACAACCCCAAGCTTCAAACTTCAAATTATCTTCTCCATATACGGTTCACTGCTTTGATAAACTAGGCTCTGATAAACCTGGCTCCGATACCATGTAGAAATTCCTACAAATTCTCCACAAATCTACCTTTGAGATCTATGTAGAAAATCTGACTATAGATTAACTCGATAATGCAATATACCAAAGCAAAATAATATAATCTATTTCTACCATCAAACTTGCGGAAGCTTAAAGATCGAGCTGAATCAGAGCTGAACACATATAACCAAAAGAAGAATCAATACACATGAAACACAAAAGATACTCAAGGGAAAGCCTCAGCTAAAAACCCCACTATCTGTATTATCATACAAGGTGGAAATACATCAGAATTATACAAAGCCTTAGCTCTCACAACTAGCCAGCTCTCAGTACAATCATCCTAGATTCTCACAGGCAAACAAAGCTTCTCACAAGCCTTCTCCTCTACCCTCCAAGCTCCTATTTCCTTGCACAGTTACCTCTGGGATGATCTCCTTCACCCAGTGTAACACTGCTATCACACACTACTCTAACACACTATCAGAACTGTGCAATCCTCAAGGAACCTTCCCTTGACTGCATGGATGAGTTTCCTTTATAGGAAAACACATGCAACTGATAATACACTATCCTTGACATTTAGTTCAACTGGGTCTTTCTCATAATAGACATGCATGAGTTTCTGATGAGGGAATCTTTAGTTATATGGAGTACACTGGTTGAGTGCATGCATGAATCAACTGATTGATAACTCACAATTAGTTCCTCAAATAGTTTGGAACTAATTTAACTAGACTTAACTCAATAAATTGAGTTAACTAATTACAACTCAAATATAACAAAGCCTTATCTCCTTAATTAAGGGATAATCTCCTTAATTTAAGGGATAACTCTTGCATGACTTCAGAAAGACTTCTAACTTGAATTTCTCTAACTAATTAATCCATAATGAATTAACTAATTAATTCCAAGCAATTGGTGAGACTAAATTTGAATTTTAATTCAAGGACAAATTAAAATTGGAATATACTGGATTCTATTTTTATCATTTCTTGTTTCTATTTTCAACATTTAATTATTATTATTTGAAATATAGTTGAGAGATTAATATTAATAAAAAATAACAACGTAGTTATAAATTATTTATTTGTAAATTGTTTCAAAATTCACTTTCAAAGTTATATTATATATATATTCTATATATCTATATATATATATATATAAATATAATTATATATTATTCTTTTCAATTGATTTTATGATTAATTATTATTATTATTATTATTATTATTATTATTATGGAGAATCGGTAATTTCGATAAGATTGGTTGTCATTATTACACCTAAGACAACTATTTCATAAATGCCACAAACTAGCCTATTACAACATGTCTTCAAAGTCTTGAACCCACACAATTAGAGAAATGAATTGTTCACTAAACCACTCAAGCTAAGATCCTTTGACCTTATCATTTACCACTATGTAAAAGTCTAATTATATTCAAAGACAATATTGTCTTGCATTTTTAAGTGATATGGATTCTACAAAATACACCTAAAATACTAAGATTTCTATAAAATATAACTACTTTTCAAAATGCATGTCAATTGACCATTTCTTGCATTTCTATTTTATCTTGGTCTGATTATGGGTTTGCAAGTTCCATGTTATCTACTAGTTGATACACAATGTCATCTTCCTTTGATCCTTCATGTTGATGCTGAAACTGTAATGTTTAAATAATCAACACTTTGACTTCTCATGACGCTAAGTGAGAAGAAGTGGGAATATGAACCTAAGTTTTAAAACCCTAATTTATACTGTATAAAACTTGGAAGTAAGTTAAGTGTTAAGTTATGTGATATTCCCACTTAGCAATATTGCTAAGGGGAAATATCAATTTTGACCATTTTGCCTTGTTTTGCATTTCTACATAGGAAAAGTGGGTCATGGGGCCCCACTTTAATTTTGAAGCTAAGGAAAGGCCCAAACATTAGAGGAAGGGAAGAAAATTGAAGTGTTAGTAGAAGGTGGGGACCACTCATAGCAAGGGCAAAGGGATTCAAGGGGATTCTAAATTGGTGAGGGCCCTGACACTTTGCATCGCCATGGGGTTCATGGCCTCAACACACCCCTCATTCCCAGTACACCACCAGGTCCACTATTCCCACATTTATAGCATCCGACGCTAGAGGGCTGCAAGGGCAAGAGGAGATTCCCATGGGGGACTATTTTGTGGAGTGTCAGTCCTATCGACTTGAATTTAGAGAGGTCGGTACCTTCAGGGAATTTTATCAGGTGAAAGGTAACAAAAGGGGAAAGGGTAAGGCAGAGGAAGCTACACGAATGGTACTGATTTGTAGCACACCGAGGGGAGATTGTTCCTCCCAAATTTTGATGGTTCCTCCAAGAGCTCAGCGAAAGCATGGGTTGAGAAGTTAGATGTCTACTTCCAACTCAACTAGATGATGGAGGGTAAGGAAATCATTGAATTTAGAGGGAGAGCCCATGACTGGTGATTCCATGGGCTAACCATGACGGGGCATGTATGGGTTACAACCTAAGAGGATTTCACAAGGAGGGCGTTGGAGTGGTTTGAGAGGAGAGCCCTGGAAGAGCATTTTTGGGAGTTTACAAGGCTCAAGTGGACAAAGTGCTGAGGTCTACATCTATGAGTTTATGAGATTGTCAATGATGATGCCTGACATATTAGAGGCTAGGAGGGCTTTCATGTTTGTAGAGGGTTTAACAAAGCCAATGAGGGGATTGGTGAAGTTCAAAAGGCCCACCACCTTATAGGATGTAGTTGGGAGAGTGCGAGACTTGCACGATGCCGTATCGAGGACCAGAGTTCTAGTACCACCCAGATGGGGGTTCCAACAGAGGGGGAGAGACACTAGGCTTCACCACCAAGATCAAACTAGGGGCAAGGACAGTTGGATGAGGAGACCTAAAGAGATATCAGGAGGAGGAAGTTATGCTTCACTTATCAGGAACTGTGGGCACTAGGGCATAGATGTACAATGGGAAAGGCCCACTACATTGAGGTCTATTGTAATAGTGAAAAGGAGGACGATGTAGAGTTGGGGGCAGGGGAGCCCTTTTGCACACACAGGAGGGTTCCTTTCGTCCTTACATGGGGTACCTAAGTTTTTGATGTTGAGGATCAGAGGTAGAGTGTAGGGGAAGCGTGCCTAAGTTTTTTTGGATAATGGGGCCACCCACAAATTCATTGATGCACAGATGGTATAGAGGAGAGGGATCACGACCAAGGATTTTGAGGGGTTCTCAGTCCTTGTGCCGAGGGACAGGACCATTCAGTGTACGTGCTATGTTCCCTCTCTAACAATGACTATGGGGAGCTATTCAGTCATGGATCATTTATTCGTGGTGGATGTACCAGATACCAATGTGGTGATGGGTGTCAATTGGCTTTGTTCTCTTGGTAGGGGCACTACTAATTGGAGGAAATCAGAGACGGAGTTTACAGGGCTAGATAGAAACTTGGTTGTCCTCAGGGGCATGCACTCTTTCCCACCACAAACTATTTCAACACACATGATGGAGGTTGACTTGAGGGATGGTCACATTGAGTGGGTGGTGGAGTTGAGGATTTCTTAGGTTGGGGGTCAGCCGAGGCCACCACACCCTGAAGTACAAGCCATCTTAGATAGGTACCCAGATGTGTTTGGGGACATACCACCAGGGAAGCCACCCAACTGGGGGTTTGAGCACATGATTGAGTTAAATATAGGGTTACATGCCATGATTACCACCATGTACAAACATCCCAAGGCTTAGAGGGATGAGATTGAGAGGAGCATTCATGAGCTGTAGGAACTTGGGCATATTATGCCTAGCTCCAAGCCTTTTGCTTCATCAATTGTCTTGGTGCAGAAGAAGGATGGGACCTTACACATGTGCATAGACTAACGGGCCCTCAACAAGAAGACCTTGAAGGACCGCACCCCATCCCACACATAGATGAACTAATGGATGAGATGAGAGGGGCTAAGTTCTTCTCCAAGATCGACTTGCATTCGAAGCACCACCAGATCAGAGTGAGGGAGAAGGACATCCCTAAGGCTATCTTCAGGTGTCACTATGGGCACTTAGAGTTCTTGGACATGCCTTTTGGTCTAACTAACACACCAACCACTTTCCAATCCTGCACAAACCACATGTTTCATGGGAAGTTGCAGAAATTCGTGTTGGTGTTCTTTGATGATATTTTGATCTATAACCGGATCTGGGAGGAGCACCTGTAACACTTGGAGACAACGTTATGTATTTTGGAGGAGCAACAGTTTCATGCCAAGTTTTCCAAGTGTGTTTAGGGTTGAAAATGATGCTCTCTTTGGGGCATATTATTGGGGAATATGGCTTGAGAGTACATGAGGAGAAGATCAGGGCCATTTGGCACTGGATAATGACCCACAATGTGAAAAAGTTGAGGGGTTTCGTGGGTCTCTATATGTACTACATGAATTTTGTGAAGGGCTTCTCTCAGTTAGTAGCTCCCTTCACCAATTTGATGAAGAAGGGGGTGATTGAGTGGAAAGATGGGAAATAGGAGGCTTCAAAGTGCCTCAAATAGGTTATAGGAAGCTGCCTAGTGTTGGTGCTCACAAATTTTGAACAACACTTCGTATTTGAGTGCGATGCATCTAAGGATGGCGTAGGAGAAATCTTCGTGTAGGGGGGACACCCGATAGATTTCGAGAGTCGAAAGCTACTACCCCACTAGAGGTTGTACTCCAGCTATGACAAAGAGATGATATCCATCATGCATACGCTAGCCAAGTTCAAATAGTACTTGGTGGGAAACAGGTTGCGGGTGAAGACAAACTATAAGAGCCTCAAATTCTTCTGATTGCAAAAGCAACTACAGGAGAGGAAACATAAGTGCGTGAGAAATATTTAGGCATACAACTTTGAAATTGAGCATGTCAACAGTAAACACAATGTAGTAGTTGATGCATTATCCAGGAGGCTGACCACCATTTCATTGATGGGAATTGTGCCAGATTGGAGAACACAGTTGCTAATGGAGTATTCCAAGGACCGATTTTCATGTGAGGTCCTTGATGGTGTAGTGGCGGATGATTGGTATAGGGTGATGAACGAGGTGATTTACTTTTAGGACTAGATTTATTTAGTGCCCAACTCCCAGTTGAGGGAGAAGATCACATAGGCTTCCCATGACTCACCGTTAGTAGGGAATCAAGGGTTTACTAAGACATACAAGGCTATCAAGGAGTGCTTTGCATGAAGGGGCCTTCATGATAATGTTCCGAGGCATGTATAGGAGTGTGATATGTGCGAAAGGAACAACGGTGAGTAGACACACCCTACTGGGTTGATACAACCTCTTCCTATTGCTGAGGGGAAATGGGAAAGCATATCAATGGATTTTATTACCGAGTTGCCCAGAGTCCATGGAAAGGACTGCATATACATGGTGGTAGACAGATTGATGAAGTTTTCCCACTTCTTCACCATTTCAGGTTGGTCTTCAGCCTCATAGGTGGATGAACTATTTTTCAGGGAGGTATTTAAGCTTCATGGTCTTTCGAAGACCATTGTTAGTGATCAGGGCAATAGGTTCATGGGAGGATTTTGGAAAGATTTGTTTCAAATCATGGGCACAAATCTCACACCGAGTACTAGTTACCATCCCTAGACTGATGGGTAGACGGTGATAGTTAACAAATGGCTAGAGGGCTACATATGCAACTATGTGACAGGCCATCAATGTGTATGGATACAATGGTTGCATTTGGGCGAGTATTGCTACAACACAATGTACCACATGTACATAGGTATGTGCCCATTCAAAGATCTATACAATTATGACGCGTTATATTTTATTGATGTGATGTTTGGTGACAACAAGGGCCCTAGGGCTAAGGATTAGATTCAAGAGAGCCAAGATATCTTGCAAGCTCTCAAAGATAACCTATAGACTGTGAAAAACCAACAAAAATTCTATGCAAACAAGGGCAAAGTAGAAAGGAACTTTAAGGTTGGGAATTTGGTCTTCTTGAGACTTCATCCATACAAACAATCGACACTTAATCGAAATTGGGCCAAGAAACTCAAGCCCCATCTTTATGGGTCGTACAGGGTCACTAAGAGAGTTGGGGAGGTGGCATACGAGCTAGAGCTACCCTTGGGGAGCCGAGTTCATAACATTTTCCACGTGTCTTGCCTGAAAAAAGGGATTGGGTCAGCAAGTGACAATATTTATAGAGATACCACCCATGGATGATGAGGGGCACTCGGTTATAGAGCTAGAGGCTATTCTGGACACCTGCGAGAGACACTTGTGGAATAGGGTCATCAAATATTTTTTGATCAAATGGAGAAATTTACCTGATGAGGATGCCACTTGGGAGCGAGAGCAGATACTTCCATATCCTTCATTGCAACGGCTTGAGGACAAGAACAATTTGGTAGGGAGGACTATGATATTCCCAGTTAGCAATACCGCTAAGGGGAAATTTCAATTTTGAACATTTTATCTTATTTTTCATTTGTACTTAGGAAAAATAGTTTATGGGGCTCCACTTTAATTTTGAAACTAAGGAAAGGCCCAAACATTAGAGAAAGGGAAGAAAGACAAAGTGCCAGTGGAAGATGGGGATCACTTATGGAGACATATAACCTCCCTAGGAAATATGCACTCCTTGGAGGGAAAACGATGGGGAGTTCAATGGCTGACCCACATGGGAAATTGGGAGGAAAATTGACAAAAGAGGAGAAGACACTCATTTTTGGAATTCTTTATCATTTGAGCATTTACTTTGACTAACACGCTTGAGATGGAGGCCAAGTTTGCATGTGCTAATGAGCACAAGATATTTTCAGGCTAGAACCTCACCCCTTGCTTCGATGGACTTCGAGTGCTAGCCCTAGGATGGAATTCATTAGTTTTAGATTGATCCAGGGGCATTTCAGCATGTTCTTGGAGCAACTTCAGCAGAGATAACATAAGCCTATGCAATCCATTTCCTTGCCACACATGAGACACATAGAGGAGGTCTATTTTGGGCTTGTGATTATGGGAGACGCCTAAAAGGGACTTTTGCTGAGTTTCTCAGCCATTGTGGGAGAATTCAGAAGCCTTATTTTTAGGTGGGTCGAAATACCCAGTGGTTGGAGGAGCTAGGGGGAATTGGGCCGAAATTCCATGGTCAACATTAGGTCAATTGCTTCATGGGTTTTTGTGGGTTATTGGTGGAGGGTCCCGGGTTAATTTCTTAGAACTTTTTGAACACTAGAGGAGGCCTAACAACCATTGTTTGTAACTAGTAGTGCAAATTTCATTGGGATAGTGCAAATATTGTTGGAGACAACCACATTACATGTTAGAGCAGCTGATTTCATCACTTGGACATTGTTAGCTTGCCTTGGGCAAGCCTAGATACATGCTTTATGATCTTTCCTTTGTACCCATCAATTATATCAATAAAATGGCTCAACTCAACACAGTTTATGGAGATATCTGGGTGTTTAATGTGTTGTAAATTTTGTGTGTGTATTTTTTCTATGTTTTATTTGTTTATTATTGTAAATTTCCACTAGGAATATTAGAGTGGTATTAGTGCTCATATTTTTGGCTCAACTTGTGGGAGAAGCATCTGTCTATGACACC
Organism: Pinus taeda; assembly: GCA_000404065.3. NCBI lineage: Eukaryota > Viridiplantae > Streptophyta > Pinopsida > Pinales > Pinaceae > Pinus > Pinus taeda. The sequence continues at coordinate 35,482 of APFE030671550.1, read as the reverse complement.
AAAAGACCAACCAAATGTGACTTACCAGAGGTAGTTACAAATTTCCCTAGATTTGGTGATATTTTAACTAGAGGTTGAAAGATCAAACATGGGGGATAATGAGGGAGACAAAAGGAGTAAAGAGGAGAAGTTTTCCCCAACACCTTCTCAAGGCCGTTCAAGATTTGTATAAGGGTATTGAGGAGATGAGGTAGAAAGCTAGCATATACAACAAGGGAAAATGGATTCAAGGGGAATTAAAAAATGGTGAAGGCTCCGACACTTCGCATCACCACAAGGTTCATGGATCCAACACACCCCTCATTCCTATTACACCACCCAGGTCCACTATTCCCACATTTATAACATCCAACGCTAGAGGGATGAAAGGGCAAGTGGAGATGCCCATGGGGGAATATTTTATGGAGTATAAGTCCTATGGACATGAATTTAGAGAGGCCACTACCTTCAGGGACTTTTGTCAGTTGATAGGTAACAATAGGGGAAAAGGGCAAGGCGGAGGAAGCTACATGCATGGTATCGATTTGCAGCGCACCATGGGAAGTATGTTCCTCCGAACATTTGATGGTTCTTCCAAGAGCTCATCGAAAGCATGGGTTAAGAAGTTAGATGTATACTTCTAACTAAACTAGATGATGGAGGGGGAGGGAACTAAGATTTCCGCATTGCATTTAGAGGGATAATCCCATGATTGGTGGTTCCTTGGGCTAACCACAAGGGGGCATGTAGGGGTTACAACCTATGAGGATATCACTAGGAGGGTGTTGGAGCAGTTTGAAAGGAGAGACCCATAGGAGAATTTTGGGGAGTTGACAAGGCTTAAGCAGGCAGGGAGCACTAAGGCCTACATATCCGAGCTTCTAATATTTTCAATGATGGTGCTTGACCTATCAGCGGTTAGGAGGGTTTTCATGTTCGTAGAGGGGTTAACAGAGCCATTGAGGGGATTAGTGAAGTTCAATAGGCCCACCACCTTAAAGGGCATAGTTGGGAGAGCAAAATACTTGCAGGATGCCCTAACCAGGACTAGAGTGTCAGTACCACCTAGATAGGGGTTCAAACAGAGGCGGAGAGACACTAGGGCTCCACCACTGAGAGCCAACGATGGATGAGGATAGTTGGATGAGGAGACCAAGAGAGATCTCCAGAGGAGGAAGCTACGCTTCACTTGTCAGGAACCGTAGGCATCATGGCATAGATACATAATGGGCAAGGTCCACTACATTGAGGTCTACTTTGACAGTGACTAGGAGGATGATGTAGAGTAGGGGGTAGGTGGAGATGATAATGTGGCACACATGGAGAGGGGACCACCACCCCCACCACCACCAGGTGGAGTCTTTTCGCAGCAGCAAGAGGGGTCCTTCCATCCTTACATGGGGTACCTAAGTTTTTTATGTTGAGGATCATAGGTAGAGTGAGGGGGAAACATGTCTCAATTTTGGTGGACAGTGGGGCCACCAACAACTTCATTGATGCAAAAATGGTGCAGAGGAGAGGGATCACGACTGAGGAGTTTGACGGGTTCTCAGTCCTTGTGCCGGGGGATAGGACCATGTAGTGTACGTGCTATGTTCCCATTTTGATAGTGACTATGGGGAGCTATTTAGTCACAAATCATTTCTTCGTGGTGGATGTACCAAACAACAATGTGGTGATGGGTGTCTAATGGCTCTATTCTCTTGGTAGGGTCACTATTGGTTGGAGGAAATTAGAGATGGATTTTACAACACCATATGGAAACTTGGTTGTCCTTAGCGGCATGCACTCTTACCCACCACAAACTGTTTAACCACACAAGATGGAGGCTGACTTAAGGCATGGTGACATTGACTAGGCAATGGAGTTGAGGATTTCTGAGGCTTGGGGTTAGCCGAGGCCACCACACCTTGATGTAAATGCCATCTTAGATAGGTACCTGGTGGTGTTTGGACACATACCACAGGAGAAGCTACCTAACTTGTGGTTTGAGAACATAATTGAGCTAGATAAAGGTACATGCCATGATTACGACTCCATACAAACATCCCAAAACCTATAGGGATGAGATTGAGAGGGCGATTCATGAGCTTTTGGCACTTGGGTATATTAGCCCTAGCTACAACCATTTTGTTTCATCAGTTGTCTTGGTGAAGAAGAAGGATGGGAACTTACGCATGTGCATAGACTAAAAAGCCCTCAACAAGAAGACACTGAAGAACTGCTACCCCATCCCATACATAGATGAACTGATGGACGAGTTGAGAGGGGCTATATTCTTCTCCAAGATGGATTTAGGTTCGATGTACCACCAGATTAGAGTGAGGGAGAAGGATGTCCCTAATAATGCCTTCATGTGTCACTATGGGCACTTTGAGTTCTTGGTTATGCCCTTCAGGCTAACTAACACATCGACCACTTTCCTATCCTGCATGAACCACATGTTTCATGGGAATGTTGGGTTGTGTTATATTCTTTCCACATAGTTAATAGGGGGTTTGAGGGGTACCCGTAACCCCACTTTATGGGGTCCGGGGCAGCGCCCCAGAAAATTTTGGTTTTGGACCCTATGTTAGGTTGGGCGGACCCACCTATGGTTTTTTGCATGATTTTACCACATCTTTTTTAGACGCGATGGTTTTCGATCCATGGTATTGGATGCGATGGTTTTTTGGTCCATGGTATTGGAAGTGATGGTTTTCAGTCCATGGTATTGGATGCTTCGGCATGTATAAATATGTATTGTAACATTGAAAGGAATATAATGAAAAATCAAGCTGGTAGTCCCGGTTTTGGGATCCAGTGGGAAATCTCTGTGTATACATGTTTTATGTGTTATGCTCTCGCATTTTTATTTTTCCTGTGATTTAGAATTCATATGCAGGTAATTTCTGTACGGGGTTAAAACCTACATTTAGTAACAGAGCTGTTTTGGCTTCAAGGGGACGCCTTTGTTGCTGAGGGGTTTCGCTCGGGCCTGTGGTAGACCCTGTTCAGTGGGAGATCTGCGAGATTGATTCTGGTGGTGAAATAAGATGGCGAGCAACGAAAAGATAGAGATTGAGAAGTTCAATGGTCAGAGTTTTGAGTTGTGGAAACTCAAGATGGAGGATCTGTTGGTGGATAAAGATCAGTGGATCGCGGTAGATCCAGGTACTAAACCAACGGGAGT
>APFE030671550.1:3802-29007 GCA_000404065.3 Pinus taeda | reverse complement strand
AGCTCATCTGGATCAATGAGGCTAGACTACTACAACAGTGTTGGACTACAGGTAGGATCTAAAACACTTGGTTTCTCGTGTAATAAATGCATGTTTAGAGAAGGATTGCTCTTAATTGTCTTGTTTGTCACTAGAAAGTCTTAGGCTTCTAGGGAGGTTAGTTTTGTCCGCAAGATTAACTATTTCCGCATGAAAAACATATATATTAATATCATCATGCTCAAAAACATTAGACCACTGTTATAAAAAATATTGTCGTCATTGGCACCAAGATTTCACTGTCATGGTAACATAACAAAGTCTTGGTTATTTCATGGTCATTGGAATATAAAGGGTACATTTTTTTAATACATCAAGACCGATGTCAAGAATCTCATTTAATATTGAATACGAGACCACTACTCCTATCTAAAATTGATCATAATTTGGCACTTAACAATGTCTCAAATCTTCAAACGTCTGGTTGTATCAATGTTGTTGTCACGTACAATCTCACATTGTTGTCAATGTTGAAAAGGTGTCGACCTTAATATTTGTTGTCAAAGGTTACCTCAGATAAGATATTTCAGAGATACTCTAAATCTTTAGAGTGCACAAGAGACAATCAAATAATTCTTGGATAACGATGATTGATTATAAATTAACCTTCAGATCTAATGCACAAAGTATAATGGAGGTTTGTTCAAAGGGACATGGAAAAAACTCGTATATAACCAAGCTTCAGGAGAATTCATATATACACAAGAAAACAATATCAATTCTCAAAGGTTTGAATGGATCATGAGGTTCTTCAAATAGAGTCAACAAATCCAATCAAAACAAGTGTGATAATGAAGACCACATATGACAAGTCCACAGTATGTTGCCTGTAACTAGATATGCCAACAAATAACTGCAGTATCAAATCTTCAGAATGTGATCACAATCTAAACATCTCCAATACTAAATTTAGGTTTGTAGTGATAATCAAGAGAATGTGTTGAAACTAGATCATGTACTTTTTACTATACTACATTAATAATTTCACATTACTTTTTCTATCATAGGAAGCCATAAGCTTAGATATAACACTTACCAAAAGAATAAGTCATTGGTGTTAAATCAGTTCACTAAACTGGATACTGATTTGTATACATGGAGGTTGTAACATCTCATAAGCCAAGGCTTGATGAAGCCTTGTTATTCTATTCTCATGCCAAGAATCCTTAGCCCCTATGTTGAAAAAAGGTCACATTTCATATCTCCTTCGATGCAATCAAAACATGGGTCAAAATTACATCAATGTTACTTCAGCTCAGATATGGATTAGTATAGGATCATGTTTTAAAAATTCTTCTACATGGAAATCATAGGTCAACGTCTTAGAACAAATAAACCAACGCCAATTCTATAAAAAGCTTCAGATTTATCACTTCATACTTACAGAATGGAGTCGAGCATGCATTTGTTTTAGATAAAATTATATAAAACCTTGTATGAGCCACATAAATGGGTTGTGATCCATAGTAAATAATGAATTACCAAAAATTTAAGCGAGATACAACAATTACTACATATGTGTGATCCACAGAATTAACGAGCCAAATTACAATCCTGGTAAATAATGCGAGTAATGCGAACATCCCACGAAGTTACAACAAATATATCATAGAAATTGGCACATCTTTCGATTTCTTCAAGGGAGATAGTCTTGTAGAGTAAGATCTTCTTCCTATAAGACAATATCCCAATGAATCCTAGAATTAAACCACGAACCCTTGGAACGAATTTTTCCTCTTGTTATATTTTCATCTCATTCAATCATCTTCAAATTGACAAGATTTCCCTAGTGACAGATAAAGAAAAAGTGAATTCATTTAGAACCAACCACAATCCCCTACAAATCTAACCTATTTGGATGCACTTGGTTGCACAGATAAACAAATCCTATGATTACTTTCAGGAGTACTTGTAAGAAAAACACGAATCCCATACATATATAATTCAGTGAATCCCAATCCCAAGAAAAAAAACTTCCAAAATATTTCGAATTTTCTTCTAAAAAATCATGAATGTGAACCGCAAAGTAATTCACACCTTTCCATAAGATATAGGTGTACAACACACCAGAAGAGGAAGCAAAGATCTCTTCTTATAATGTCTAGGGAAGCATATAGGTGTTGGATGACTTTGGAGGGAAGCCATAAAGAAATAATTAAAAGTTAAATTTTGATATAGTGCCAAGAACTTGAAATTATTAGAATGATGATAAATTTACTTTAATCCCAAAAATGAATTTATCTCTTGTAAATTTTTCTTTAATCTTTGACCATGGGAAAACTTAATTTTATCTCCTTCCTTTTCTAATAAATGTATGCCAATAATGCGATGCCACATTATTAAAACTTCCATATCATTTTTTGGGGTGTTAACTAGGTTTCCACATCATCCAAACGTTGCCACATCATCATCCATGGAGCCAAAGAGAATTTACCACATCATTCGCCCTAGGGGTTTTGGACCATAAATTTTGACCAAGCGTATCTCTCCAACCACGAGGCCTTTTGAGATGCTCCATATATCAATGCAATAAACATGACAAGTAGAATCTAATGATGGGGGACTCCAAGATAGATTCGGTGAATTACATCATACAAAATCCTCAACAAGTGCAAGGTATGTTTATCATCTAAGGAATCCAAACCCTAGGGATACAGTTTCATCAAGCGACATCATCTTGTGGACATAATCAAGATGCATCATCATTATCACATCAATTACATCCAAATGTACTTACTACACCTACTTGACATCCTGCACCTACTGCTTTGACATCAATAACAACATAATCAATAAGCACATATCTACATACTTTGGAAAATGATTGGGGTACATTGCAGGTATCAATTGATTTCATTACTAGTTTTCCCAAAATAGGAAGGGGGCATGATTCTATAATGGTGGTGGTGATAAACTCACCAAAGTTACCCATTTTTTTTTGGTGAAGTTAGTGCACAACTTGCATAATATAGATGAGATTTATATGTGGGAAATTTTCAGACTACATGGAGTGCCTAAGGAAATTATTTCAGATGGAGATCCAAAGTTCATATCGAATTTTTTGATGGGATTATTTATAGGATTGGGTGCTAATTTTAATTTTAGTACATCATACCACCTAGAGTCTTGTGGGAAAATATAACAATTTGATTAAGTGATCGAGGATATGCTGTGAATGTATGCGATGGATAAGCAGTCAAGATGGGAATAATACCTACATTTTGTAGAGTTTGCATATAATAATGGGTATCAAGCATAATTTCCCATTTGAATCCTCGTATAATTGGAGGTGTAATACTCTCGTGAATTGGAGCAATATAGGAGACATGATTATGGTTGGTCTAGAACTACGAAGGATATGGAAGAGTGACTGGTCAAAATTAAGCAGAATTTGAAAGCTTCCCAGGACAGGTGGAAAAGTTATGTAGACAGAAAAAATTAATAGGGAATTCCAAATTGGAGAACATGTATTCTTAAAAGTGAAACCAAAGAATATCTCAAAGGGATTGGGTAGTTGTACCAAGTTTGCTAAAAAATATTATGGGCCATTCTAGATCCTAGAGAGGATCAACTTTGTTGTATATAGGCTTACATTGGCCGCACCTATGCATGTTCATGATGTGTTTCATGTTTCTTTTGCTAAAAGGTATGTTCCTAGTACTATTCATGCGATATATTGGCATATGATTTATGTGGAACCTAAGGGAGACTTCTAGGTCCAATCGGTGAGTATTTTAGGCAGGAAGGTCAAAGTGCTCCATAATTGAGCCATCGGTATGGTAAAGGTGCAATGGATCATGCTCTGTCTTGAGGATGATACCTAGGAGAATGAAAATGTTATGACCGAGGAATACCCTCATAATTTTGATTGAACATGTTGTATATATGTACATATATGATGCATTGAGGAGAATGCATAAATAAGGGGGGAGGAATGTAATAACCACACCTGACCCGGTTGATGTAAATGTTTGTACAAATGATATTTAGGATGGTCAGGTGAGGTTATTTTGGGGGCCTATATGCCCATGTATATACATGTTTTAATAGTTTTTTGGGGACAACGTGCTTGTGGTATATGCCATTAGATGTTGTAAGTCCAAAGTGCCTATTTGGTTGGATGTAAGGCGCCATGGAAGGTAGGCATTAGCGAGGTACTATTGAGTGTAGAGAAGGGCTAGTCAACTTAGGTGTAGGGTGAAGGGTGCGTGAGCCTATGGTTGGAGACTGAGGCTACAATGGTTGATGCCTTGGATAAGATATGTGGTTTTATACTTGTTGAGCAGACTAATGCCATGGATTTGAAGCCCCGACTTGGGGATGACATGTGGTTGAGAGTTAATGAATTGCATGGTCTATGGCTAGGTGGAACATGGAAGGCCTGCAACTAGTTCATTTTCCATTTCTAATAAGTGTCAATGTGCAATGGATTATGTTTATATGTTATGATAGCTTGTAGACCCTAGTCTGGATTATAATATGTGAATGTTAATTGATAATTTTGTTATGTATAAATGAATTATTGTGAACGATTTCTAATTAGTTGGGAATTATGTTGTTGGGTATTGCATGGTTTTGTATGTACAATTTCATTGCATAAATTTATAGGTTAAGGCCAGATGTAAGCATAAATTATGACAACTCTGGTATAGTTAATTAATAGGCACATAAGGAAATATTTGGGTTAAGAAAACCAGTCATATTCTTGTGAGTTCACAAGGGCTTCGAAATGAGTTCGGACCTAGGAATGTACCATTTATATGCTCCCACTAAAAAAATTTAGGGTTCCCAGATTGTGTTGGTTCATAGTGTTTCCCTTATTGGGGGTAGGGATGTTACAACAATGGAAGAATATGGCCAAAAATTCATTGAATTGTTGAGGTATAAAGATTTTATAGGGGATGAAAGGCTGAAGATATAGAGATATATGAGTGGGCTACGACCATTATATGGTGATAGAATTATATTTGATGAAATGAGGACTTTGGATGAAGCTATGAGGAAGTAAGACTACCTCTTTGAGCAGGGGAGAAATAAACTAGCCTTCCAAAAGGCTTGGGATGACAAGAAAATAAACTGTGACAACCCATGGCTAATCCTCTTATTGTAAATATTTTAAATCATATTTGTTGTATTTAAAAATGACTGAGCATTGGGAAACATATTTCATATTTTGTGTTATCGGGAAACCTAGTGTCTATGCAAAGCTACTAGTCCCACTAAGACGGGTAGCTATCTTAGAAACAAACGGATTAAACTTACTTTCGCTTTCCTTTATGAGAAGTAGATAGGAGAGGAGCAAAGAATACCAACCTTGATCTTTCGCTTGGTTCTCCGCTTGTTCCTTCTCCTCTTTGATAGATGTTTTCACTCTTCCCTTGACTGCTCTGGTTCAAAGAGTACCTGTAAAGTCAAAGCAACATAATACCTTCAAAGTGCAGAGATCTATAGTCATAAACAATATAGGACCAGATATATATTGACCACATACATGCATATCAGCTAACATACAAGAATGTGGAGGAAAACTCGAATAGCTTTATTGATATAGAGGTTAGAAGAGAGGATTACAACCCATTGATCTGACCCAGCGTCATCCTCCCAGCATGAAAGCCCTTATTCACCTCATGAAAATCATAGATCACCCAACACTATGATATTGCACCAGGAAACCAACATCACTTCCTTACAAGATACAAGATTCCAGCCTCTGGATCTCTGGAATGAGGGATCAATATATAGATGATTGTAGGGGGGTGAGTCAACTTCTGGGATTTTGATTAGTGTCCTCTCTTTGATAGTTCTTGATTCCACTTGGAGATTGATGATCTCTTACTCATCCCTGGGCGACTTTAGAGAGGCAAGTGTCCCAGGAGAAGTTTTTGGAAGATTCCATGATCATCCACCTTGCAAATTGTCTCTGCCATTTGTCTACTCTCGCCCATCACACCCTATAGAAGGGATTTCCAGTATGCATCACACTTTCTACACTGAGCACGTGAGATGCATCACACCCTCTGCACTAGGCAGTCTGTATGGTCCAATTTTGACCAGTTCTGAGCAATTTTTTGGGGAGAACTTCTGGGAGATAATGTAATCATCTGACCTTGTTCCTTTAGGGCATGAAACAACACTTTTAGGGACTCATAAGCCCTTGTTTTATGGACATATTTGATTGGGGTTGCAGTTCCCAAATATGTCTATAATAGTTGCCCCCTAAAGCATGAGGTTGTAGATATTTGATGTCGGGTGAAATGCTTTATCATGAGGATCCGAGGTTCTCTCGAACTGGAAGGTGACTTTTAATAAGATACAATACAATATATTATCTTCATAACATTTTCATGATCTAGCTGAGGCGGGCATTCCCATGCTCAGCTTTATAAATTCATTTTCATGTACATTGGACAGACAACTGTTTGTGTGGCAGACTGATGATTCTGGTAGAGCCATCATCCTTTGATTTGGATGATCATCTGTGCAGCAATGATGTACATTTGATGTATTTATTTTCCTGAATATATCACAGCACGGATGGATGAAACTAGATCTGGGTTCTTCAAACTCATCCAATCTTCGTCCGAAGTACAAGTCGATGCACGTGAAAATGTTCTGGAGTTGAACATGGAAAGACATCGCCTGATTACCAGCCAATGATGTAAGCTGTTAATAAGCGCGAGAGGAATCACCGATAATGATGATGACCCTCAAGGTACTACAGTACAATTCACGTGGTGTGAAAAAGGGACTTGGTGTTGAACACCACACAAAATCTTTCAGTCGAAGGCCATTTATGTAAACCTATCGCCGGAAGTGAGAAACTTGCCATTGAGGCATGCAAGCTTCAAAGTACTAAAAGGGTTGTTCCTAAGTTGACTTCTTGGATAATGAGATGTCATTGACAAGAAGTAAACTGTCGTAGGAGGGCCTTAATGAATCCCACATCTACGACACAGAATGGAGCAAATGATTTTGGAGGTGAAAACGATCTGACGATATAGGGTTCAGGGTGCCGGTCATGAAAGGATTGAGCTTGAAGGTATTGTAGCGGATGAGACACAACATGGGTTGGTGAATTCTCTGATCGATTTCTCTTGAACATATCAGCGACACTGAAATGGATTAGTAGTGTTAACCCCAAAGATGGATGGTACGGTGGACCAATGGTAATATGGTTGGTGAATGGAATAACCCAACCTGACTCAATCATGGTGATGGAGTGAAGGTGTCATGTTCAAGAGCGACTCGCTACCAATAAAGTTTCTTCAAGTTTTCTTCCCAATTTTCCCTAGTCATTGCTGACCAGTACCTCTTTATTTTTGTCAAGCTGAGGAGGATAACATATGCTTGTTCTATAATTTTCCCTTCGGGCAAACCCGTCACTATGTTTTAATGAGCTTAGCGATAGTGAAACTCATTCTTGTCTGCATGGACAAGTTTGTCGCTATTGGTTTTAATGAGTTTAACGACAAATACAACTCAATGCTTTTTCAATTTTAGAGAGTCTGAAAAGGGACGGAAAGAAAACTTCGGTAATCCTTTTTCATCATATAATCCCTTAAGTCTGAAAAAGTATAAAATAATACGAAAGGGATGAATTTTTGGTAGTTTTAACAAGCCGAACAAGACAAGCGCTTGATCTTTTTGTGTAATAATCCCTCAGGTCCAAAAAGATTAAAATCTAGAGGAGGGATAACACTCCTGGTAGCTTTAATGAGCTGGAGAGGCCGACTGCTCGGAAATATTTTCATATTTTACGAGTCAGGTGAAAAGAGCTTAAAGGAGACTCGTCTTTGAGGAACAAGTGATATATTCAGGCAGCTGCTAATTCTAGGTAAGGTTTGGAATTTTCTAATCACGGTAGTGTCACAAGGATGGCTAACTGAATCACTCTTCGCAGTTGTTCCTCAAAAGGGTAAACAGTCAAATGGAGTCGTATGATTAGCTAAAACAGAGTGGAAGTGATGGTAGGAACACGACCAAGGCTAAAAAGCTAATGATAATGCATTCTCAATGGTTATTTACCAGAGGTTGGTTCGTTTTTTAGTGAGCTTAAACTCTAGGGGAACATTTGCTCATTGCTTTGGTTTAATTTTTAACGAGCTTGAACTTCGTGTTTGGTCAATTTAGTGATGTCTAAATTGCAACTTTTAAATGTCAACCCGGGGCTCGTAAGCTGATGAAGTGAGGTGTACTGTATGTACTTAGGCAACTATTTCTTGAGCTTTTGTTGTTTTTAACTTTTTAGGGTTGTTTTTAAGTATATCTCTCCTAATGTGGTGTGATGAAATAAAGTGAGTGAAGTGTGTGAGATGATTGTGATGTGCTTCTTAAAACTCAAAATCAAGTGAGTGAAGTGTGTGAGATGTGATGTGCTTTTTACAACTTAAAAGTACTCTACAAGAAAGCTTGAAATGAAATCAATGCTTAAAGGAAAGTAAAGGCATTAAATAAAAGACTAACGACATTGGCCCAGTGCCTCTGTTGCTGCAAGGAAATGCAAATGAAATCTATATCAAATAACCACTAAGCAATGTTGAAACTAAAGTAAATCTATCTAAAAGAAAGACTAGTCACAAATACTTTAACTTCTTCTTAACCTCTTGCCTTTTAACTGAATGTATCATGTGATAAACAATTAAAAACAAGTCAAGCAATTGTGAGTTTCTGAACAACTAAACCAAGCTACATTAAGTGATGTTTTGGTCCTCAATAAAGATATTAAGTTATAAAGAAGAGACCATCAATAGATAAACAACTTGATATCTACAAACAAAAAGCAAATATACAAATTAACTAAATGATAATGATGAAACAAAGGCTGCAAAACAAAGAAGGTCAGCAACATCGACAAGATGATCACACATGTCACTAGTTGTGCAAAAGAAAAGCATAAAACTGTCCCGGGCACGCCTAAGAAACCTGCATAACACACTGATCAGTGATGAAAAAGAGCATAAATGTAAACAAGCAGAAATGGAAATGTATGTACAGCTATCTAAAATACAGCAATTAAAAGCATTATATACATGAAATAAGAAAACGAAATGCGAGAAACTAAAAACACTATACAGGCCTTAGTAAACAGGGGCCCTCTGCCTACTCCAACCGTTCAAAGATCAATCACACATGTAAATGGAACAACAGTCTTCTCATGTATTGCGCACCAAATAAGAAAATACAGTGGGAGTTCAAAGGTATAAAAACAACAGCTAACAACTAACAACTAACTTGTCCAGCATTCAAAGATGCTCTATTTATAATTGCAGAAGGTAAACTAGCTTAACGAAATTTAAGTAATTCGAACAGCTGAATTGAAACACGTAGTCCTGCTACGTCCTCGGATCTAGGCAACGGTCATCGTGGGCATTCAATCCACTGTTGGATTGTGTCTCCCACTACCTTCATAACTGAGGACGATGCCACTTGTTCTTCACGTGCTCTAAAACAGAACACACAGAGTCGTGCCACCGCCAATGACCTCTGTTTGACCGAAGTTGCCTCCTCGTTGACCACAGGCTTGGATGACTGGTTTGGATGATCTGGAGGGACACACACCATGTCCTTGGTTCCACGAACTTGCCCATGTGGCTCTTCTTCCCGGAGGACACCTGGAACATAGCGTTTAATAAAACAGCTGCAGAATCCACGGTTGGCTGCGGAAACCGAGATCAGCTGCGGAAAACCCTATGTAAACCTTGCATGAGCTGCGGACACGCAGCACCTTGGACCAAAATTCTAAACCAAACAAAGTCATTAACATAATTAGAAAACCATGTAAAAAGTCCTAAAATACAACGATTTGAGCAAATTGATGGAGGGAATGAGTGGCAAAATAGGGAAATGAATAGGAAAAAGAGGCTGGGAGGATGTGTAAAGAAGTGTAAGTTTGAGGCTCAACACTTCGCATAAAAACTGCTTGTGCCAGTCGTATAATAAATATGTCTCACCGATAGGTTCAATTTTTAAGGAGCTTGCACCATTTGAAACTTTGCTCCGCTCCTTCTTGCATGCAAGCTAGGAATGACCAACTATTGTCCTAGGGGTTAGTTAACTACTGAGGTTAGGTAGGAAAAAATTTTCATTTACTTTGCTGGCGCCATACGGCCCCTGCGAAGGCGAACAATCCTTTCAACTACTCACCTAACTTAAGCAGTTGAAGTTAGCAGAATTATAGAGTTAGCGTTATGTTGGTCGCTTTTCACTTGCGTGTGAAAAAGGTTTGCATGCCCCTGGGTATAGCGAAGTATAGTTTCCAGATTACCCTTCAATTTGCAGACAAAACATTTGTTCTGTCAGGAAAGGCGTACCTTTTCCAGGTTACCCTTCAATTTGCAGACAAAACATTTGTTCTATCGGGAAAGGCCTACCTTCTAACAGAGGTATCCTATTCCAGTCCAACCCCATTTTCCCAAACGGATGGGCGTGTCAGACCAGTCATATTCCTACGCGGAAACTTACCCTATACTTGAAGTTTTCCTGCTGAAGCAGACCAGGGTGCATGCCCCTTGGGTTTCAGTCATGTCCATTGAATTACTCGTGCTCTTCAAGTGGATGGACTGGAGATTGATGAGACATTCCTTGTGTGAAAAGATCAGTTAGGGATGGCATTTAACTATTAGCTATGTGTGAGCTGGGGAATGAAAGCTAGTCTACGAGCTAGACCATTCGGCCTTCATGCATGTAGAAAATTTGAATAATATGACACTTATTCATAGAGATTATCCTGATTATACACTATTTGTAGAATCATGCATTATACATAACCTCCTCTACGTTGATCATCAATTTTGTGGAATTAAGAAACAATCGCATGCACACATTGAAGCATCAATCACACATATCAATGCAGTATATCACAGGAAAAGCATGCAACTGAAAACCCCCAACTATCTGTATATTGTATTGATTGAGAACATGTAACAATACATAGTACAATACTCCTCACAAGTACTGAGTACTATCTCCACTTGTTACGCATAAACTAGCTCAGATCTAAATCAATCATTGGCTCAAATCTCCTCCACTGCTTACCCGCCTCCATTGCGCAATCCTACATAAGAATAGAATGAGAATGGCTCCAAATTCGTATTCCCTTTGCCTATACCATGCAATCCTCATTGGAAATACTCAATCCATTGATTGTGCAAATCACATGCACAACTATAGTCACAACTGACAGTTGTCTTGCCCTTTCACTCACCTCTAACACTTGTCTCCACTGAATTGTCCATGCATTGAGTTAACTGATGTATTCTTTAGTTGATTCATGAGTTAATAATTAGTGAATTAATTAATAATTAATTCAAACCAGTCATCACTAGTGTATTTTTTAGTTAGACTAAATAAAACTAGTTCAACTAAGTCAAACTGAACACAACTCCATCAACTCCTCATTCAACTCCACCAAACTCAATCACTTGAGTTCTAACTAAAGTCCTTCCTGCAATAGCTCAAGTAACCCATAAGAAAAGCGTATTTCCTTTTGGCAGTTGCATGTGCCACATCTGTAGCTCGAACTGAAGTGCTCTAAGAGAATAAGATAATGTTTATAGTCCAAATATTATTAAGAGCTAATAATATTCGACTGTTCTATTTTTAGCCTGATAGTCTAAAAATAGACTCTACCCATATGTCTAAAAATAGAGGTCCATCTATTTTTACCAACATGACCAATCATCCACAAATAGCATCCTGCAACTCATAGACCATAATCCATATGTCTAAAAATAGACTTTGCGCTAAAAATAGCCTGCGGGCCCACTTAGTGAAGGCGACTTCTTTTCACTAAGCTCCATCATCTTGTTGCATTTTCAACAATGAGGGAAACACATTACTTGAAAGAGTGAGGAGATGATGGCTCCTATGCTATAAATATAGTCACGCCAAAGGAGTAGATTATAATCTAAGGGTCCTTGGACTACCATTACGTTCAGATATATGGTTTTCCCTCTCAAAGTATAGGAGCGGAAGGATCCCTAATGGTTGACTGGTTCCTTTATCGAAGCCTGTTAGATTTCGCATCTCAGGCAGAAGCGATGGCGAACAAAGCGCTTTCCAAGAAGTTGAGGAAAGGATACTCACAGAAGCCCCTTCATCTATGATGGTACCGACCATGACCATTATGTAAGCTTGTACAATGATTTGGAATGGTACATTAGACGGCAAACGGGGTCTACCTAGTAGATTCCAATCGAAGGAAATGACTAGGTTGCTCGGAGGTGGGACCAAATAAATAGCCGGACATGACCCTGACGAAGTTCCTTCCTGCGGTAAAGGAATGGGTAGATTGCCCCCATGTTCATCAGAGTCTGTGTTTACAAAAAGAATTTGAATGGTGTCGTTCTCATTCTCTTCGGTGACTGTATCATCTGAAGATGGACCTTCCGGAGACAAGACCGGGTCGACTGCCACCTCAACCTTTTGACTTTTTTCTGGTGTGGACTCAGAGGGTTTATCTTCAATGATAGATGCTTTGACTAACCACAAGGGCATGTCAGTTGAGTTTTCAACTAGCGATGGACTTGGCAAGAGTTTCTTGTACCCAGGAGGAAGTTGTAGCAGTGAAGCAGGATGGTTATCCAAGACTCTTTTAGCTTCATCCAGGAAGGGACAACGATGGATGGCGTGATTGTCTTCACACAGTCTACAAGGAAATTTACATTTTCCTTTCTGTCGAGAGACTTTGTTTTCGCTAGTTGACGGTGTACTCTCAACATGATTGTCAGAGGTTGACAACACTGTATTGTGCAAACGAGGAGACCAATCCCTTAAGATCCGAGGGATGCAAGGACAATCTCTATGATAGTGGTCCCCTTTGCAAATGACACATGGAGATTTTGGTTTGGATGGTGCAGATTTTCGCTAGATGATGCACGGTTGCCCCTTTTTTCCTTTGGCTCCTTCTTCTTATTTTCTTTCTCCTTCTTCCCTTTCTTCTTCTTCTCAGTTACTTGGTATTTAGCTTCACTAGCTTTGCCAAGCGAAGAGTAAGGAGGGGAGGAAGAAACAAGCGAAGCAGAAGGTTGGGGGGTAACTCTAGTATCATCTAAATGCTGATTTGATTGTTCAGGAACCGTGGCGGTTTGAATGACAATAGTCAAGAAGAGCCATATGGGCAAGCCAATTGTCAGTCCTGGGAAGGACAAGGTGGCCATATGAGGTGCACCAACATCTCCCCAAGAGGAGAAAGGACTAGGATTTCCCCCAAGGGGAAGTCCTTGGTTGGTGGACTCCATTTTTCTCAACATAAGACCAACGAGGGAATAGTGATGTTATTCCGATTAAAATAAATTTTAGACGCTTTAACAAAACTTGCTTTTTCAATTTTTAAGAGTCAAGAAAAAGCAAAAGATGACTCTACTCACCTTCGATTTTTAATGAGCATGAAGTGACAAGTGCTCAGATGGACCTTTTCCTTTAAGGAGTCTAAAAAGGAATGAAAGAGAATACTCTAGAAATCTAGACAGAGGGATTACCAAACCAATTGCAAAATTGCAAAATAATTTTTACGGTACGACAGTCAATTTTCCCGAATGCTTTGTTCAGTGCATTGCGATTGATCGGGCGACATACACAACTTCCTAAAGATAAAGGATGTAGCCTATTGTGGTCTCCCAATATATACTCGATGGTATATGGGAGCACAAGTCCGTATTGGCACTTGTCGTCTCAAAGAGGAGGAACCACCCAACCTACAATGAAAGCGACAGTTACCAGGTTTTACGATGCCGGAATATGTCTCTAGCCTAGACTTCTAAATGTTGTGAGTTAGGCTCCAAAGCATTTTTATGTTCATTGAATTTATTTTACAGTTGATCTTTCTTAAGAACTTTTCCTTTTAGGTTCACCGCGTGATATAGATATGCAATTCCTAAAATGCAATCTAAGATGATAAACAATCGTTTTATCTTCTTTTTGCAATGAAAATCCTAGCTACTAAGGAAAGAGAAATGAGATTCTTTTCAACAAAGAGAAGAGAGTACACACTAGATGCACTATCTTAAATCAACAAGCAGTCTAAATGCAAATGCATGTGCATGTATTTGTTTTCGCTTTCTTAATGTGTGAATGACAAAAATAATACTAAGTACAAATTTGAATTGTTTCAAGTGACAATACTAACAATTTTCTTTTCAAAAAACAAAAGGAAGATAATGACGACACTTTGTGATTTTGAATTGAAAATTTCTTTTGACATTTGAAAAATTTCTAATTCAAATCAAATACAAGAGTAATAGTGTAATCGACCATCAAGAACAATAGAATTCTTTTCTTTGACTGAAAACAACACTTGCGACACTTTCAAGTCAAAAGACGACAACTTGATTACGCTACTTCTTTGTAAAAGAGGACTGTAAATGGCGAACAATACATAAAAACATTTACAGTTATTTGTACTATGGAGGCTGAATCATGTAAAGGAAGGGAGTTTCCATAGAGGTATACTAATCATAGACAACAAGACTCCTGAATAAAGCTGAAGAGAGTGAACAAGAAACCAAAACCTGTAAGCAGAAGAGGTCTTATCTGATCATCGCACCTGTAACATAGGGAAAGTGTGATGCATCTCACTTACTGCACACGGGAGGTGCGATGCATCCAGATTCCCAAGAGGAGAAGGTGCGATGGTCCAAGGATGAGAATTCAACTTGGTTCTAGGTCACAGTTTGTAGCTTAGTTTAGGGATTTAGGCCGAGCAAATGATAGTCAACAAATGCAAATCACAGGGGCTGATCTAATGAGGCTACATGAGCCACCAATAGGGCAATTAGGACGTCTGCAAATCAATTGTTCAATTTATAAACAAAACCCGGAGATAGATTGAAGCAGCATTGATCTACTTTGCACTTGCATAGAAAATGTATTTCGAAGGCTAGTTGGCTTGAATTCAAGCTCCATCTATAAGTTTATAAAGTAAACAAATATAGACAAGCAAACAAACTAGTCGCTCCCCAGTGGAGTCGCCATTTCGTTATCGGGAAACCTAGTGTGTATGCAGAGCTGCTAGTCCCACTAATACGAGTAGCTATCTTAGAAACAAACAGATTAAAGTTACTTTCACTTTCCTTTATGAGAAGTAGATAGGAGAGGATCAAAGAATACCAACCTTTATCTTTCGCTTGGTTCTCCGCTCGTCCCTTCTCCTCTTTGACAGATGTTTTCCGCTCTTCCCTTGACCGCTCCGCTTCAAAGAGTACTTGTAAAGTCAAAGCAGCATAATACCTTCAAAGTGAAGAGATCTACAGCCATAAACAATATAGGACCAGATATATATTGACCACATACATGCATACATCAGCTAACATACAAGAATGTGGAGGAAAACTCGAATAGCTTTATTGATATAGAGGTTAGAAGAGAGGATTACAACCCATTGATCTGACCCAGCATCATCCTCCCAGCATGAAAACCCTTCTTCACCTCATGAAAAGCATAGATCACCCAACACTATGATATTGCACTAGGAAACCAACAACACTTCCTTACAAGATACAAGATTCCAGCCTTTGGATATTTGGGATGAGGGATCCATATATAGATGATTGTAAGGGGGTGAGTCAGCTTCTGGGATTTTGATTAGTGTCCTCTCTCTGATAGTTCTTGATTCCACTTGGATATTTATGATCTCTTACTCATCCTTGGGCGAATTCAGAGAGGCAAGTTTTACAGGAGAAGTTTCTAGAAGATTCCATGATGCATTGCACCCTCTGCGCTGGGCAGTTTGTATGGTCCAGTTTTGACCAGTTCTGAGTAGTTTTCTGTGGAGAACTTCTAGGAGATGATGTAATCAGCTGAGCTTGTTCCTTTAGGGAATGAAACAACACTTTTAGGGACTCAGAAGCCCTTGGTTTATGGACATATGTGATTGGGGTTGCAGTGCCCAAATATGTCTATAACAGTTTGGGGAGGGAGATTCCTTGAGAAAGTTTAGTTATTTTAATACTAGTCATGGAGGTTGAATGGTGTGCCTTAAAAGGGATGATTGTGATTTAATTTTAGCTAAATAAAAGAGGATGAGCCCATGTTTCTCTTGGGTCAAGTCCATAAGTAAAAAGTATGAAAATTAAATTATGAGTATGGGTTATGCTGGAAAGGTGTTACATTGGTAAAACACATGACCACACAACCGTATATAGTTTCAATGACAATGATGGAAGGCCACAAAGTAGACTTCTCAAGGGAAGTATTATTGATGGGAATTCAGTGAATGAGAGAGGGGAAAAAATTCCTCACAAGAAGGGGGGACAAGAAAATAACACAGAGAGAGTTTAGAAGGGGATATCACTCTAGTGGTATCACAACTTAACAAACCCAAGAGGGCTCGTTGGGTGAGAATCATAGAGAAGTGGCTTGCCTTAATGATGTTGAACCCACTAGGAAGCTTGTGGATTAATGAACCTAGTGGCCAAGAGAGAGATACATAGGTACTTATGGGGTTGTTGAACTAAGGTGTATCCATGGTGATGATAAAACATGTGCATTCACTCACTGATGAACTACGTGGAGAAGTGGTCTCTATGCTCTTATATTAGTTTATCCAACTGATGAAAATTTCCATTTTAAAAATGAAACTCCTCTCTTGGAAGTGACCTGAGATTCTTCATGTTTTCAAGGACCCCTATATTGATGTTGACTGAGTTAAAGACCCTATGGTGTAATGTGATGCTAATAATGAAATGCCACATTATTAAAACTGCCACATAATTATTTTTGATATTGAATAGGTTTCCACATCATCCAAATGTTTCCACATCTTCATCCATGGAGCCAAAGAGAATTTACCACATCATCTGCCCTAGGTGTTTTGAACCATTTGTTAACTTTTGACCAAGCGTATCTCTCCAATGGTGATTCCTCTCGAGATGCTCCATATATAAATGAAATCAACATGAAAAGTAGAATCTAATGGGAAGGGTATCCAAGATAGATTTGGTGAACTCCATCATAAACAATTGTCAACTAATGTGGGGTATGTCTATCATCCAAGGAATCCAAACCCTAGGGACAGGGTTTCGTAAAGCTACATCATCCTTTTGACACCATCAAGATGCATCATCATCATCACTTGTATCATTCTGTGGGCATCATCACATCAACTACCTCCAAATATACTTACTACACCTACTCAACATCCTACACCTACTCTTGCTTTGACATCAACAACAACATACTAAACAAGCATGATATCTACATACTTTTAAAAATGATCAAGGTTCATTACATGTATTGATTGATTTCATTACTAGTTTTACAAAAATAGGAAAGGGGCATGATTCTATAATGGTGGTTGTTATAAACTCACCAAAGCTACCCATTTTGTTTTGGTGAAGTTAATTCACAAGCTGACTAATATAGACAAGATTTATATGCAGGAAATTTCCAAATTGTGTAGAGTTCCTAAGGAAATTATTTTGGATGGAGATCCAAATTTTATATCCAATTTTTGGATGGCATTATTTATAGGATTGGGTACTAATTTGAATTTTAGTACTTCATACGACCTAAAGCCTTGTGGGAAAATATAACAAGTTAATTAAGTGATCAAGGATATGTTGTGAATGTAGATGATGGATAAGCCATCAAGATGGGAATACTACCTACACTTGTCAGAGTTTTCATATAATAATGGGTATCAAGCATCATTTCCCATTTGAATCCTTGTATTACAGGAGGTTTAATACTCTTGTGAGTTGGAGTAATCTAGTGGACAAGATTATGATTGGTCTAGAATTTCTCAAGGATATGGAAGAGCAACTAGTGAAAATTAAGCAGAATTTGAAAGCTTCCCAGGATAGGTGGAAAATTTATGAAGACAGGAAAAAAAACAGGGAATTTCAAATTGGGGAACATTTATTCTTCAAAGTAAAACCAAAGAAGATCTCAAAGATATTGCGTAGTTGTACTAAGTTGGTAAAAAATTATTATGGGCCATTCAAGATCCTAGAGAGGATCGAGTTTTTTTTATATATGCTTTGAATTCCTGAATCTATGCATGTTCAAGATGTGTTTCATGTTTCTTTTCTTAAAAGGTATTTTCCTAGTCTATTAATGTGAAATATTGGTATATGATTTAGGTGCAGCCTGAGGGAGACCTCTAGGTCCAGTCAGTGAGTCTTTTGGACAGGAAGGTTAAAGTTCTATAGAATTTAGCCACTGGTATGGTAAAGGTGCAATGGACCGTGCTTGGTCTTGAGGATGCTAGCTGGGAGTAGGAAGACGTGATGAGGGAGGAATACCCTCATCATTTTGAATGAACATGTTGTATATATATAAATATATGATGCATTGAGGGCAATGCATAAATAAGGGGGGAGGAACGTAATACCCACACCTTACCCTGTCAATGTAAATGTTGATACAAACGATATTTAGGATGGTGAGACAAGGTCATTTTGGACACCTATGTGGCTTTAGAGGTTGCCCCATGGCAATAGAAAGCCATGCATTTATATAAAATGCATGTTTTCCTGTGAAGGCATTCATTCATTGTTGGGTTTTGGTAAGTTAGTGAGTCTTGGGATTGGAATCTATAACTGACCGAGGCATGGTTATTCAATTAATCATGTCATAGAGGATTCATCCTAGTGTGAGTCTTGGTGGCTTTGGCGTATGGCTTGGGTAGTCATGGAGTTCTAGTTGAACTCGATTCTTGGTAACCAATTAGTGATTCCTATGCTTGGGCTATGTAACTGACTGGGAGCTATTTCGATTCTGGTGATCTTTTGGTGATCCCTGTGCTTGAGGATTGTAACTGACTGGGTGTTTTTTTAGTTTTTCCTGGAAAGGTTCCTGGAATCCTTAGCGAGAAATACTGATCCTGGAGTCATAAGTTGAGACCATCTCTGGTTGGATGTGATGGACCATGGAAGGTAGACATCACCAAGGGACTAATGGGTGTGGAGAAACAAAAATGTGAAATAAGGATTTGCATAGATCTACAGAAGCTTAGCGATGCGTGTGTTCACGATCCTTTTCCAACATAGTTTACAGATGAAGTGTTAGACAATCTAGGAGGGAAAGAGGCCTATTTCTTTACTGATAAGTGTTTACGCTATTATGAAATCAAGATCACGCCAGAGGATAGGAGAAAAATGACCTTCACAACAGAGTGGAGTTTGTTTTCAGTACACTGTTATGTCTTTTGGATTAAAGAATGTTCCTGCGATATTTTCCTGTGTAGTCATATTGGTGTTCAAGGAATTCATTCATAATTTTTTGGAATTATACTTTGATGACTGGATAATATTTTAATTAGTGAAGCGCCATGTAGTGAGCCTGCCACTAATGTTGGATACATGTCGTGAATACCAGATAGTGCTCAATTTGAGGAAATGCATATTTTGTGTTCCTTTCGGGATCTTGCTAGGTCATGTTGTGTGCAAGAAAGGATTGATGGTGGAACCTACAAATATTATGGTAATTGTGAATTTGGAGGCTCCTAGGAATGTCAAGTAGCTACGTGTGATGTTGGGACATATGGGTTACTATATAAAATTTATCAAATATTATGCTAAAATTACCACGCCTGTGGAGAAACTACTAAATAAGGATGTGACATTCTGTTGGGATGAATAATGTTGGTGCAACTTAGATGTGTTGAAGGAAAAGATGGTAACCACACCAATCTTGGTATTCCCTGATTGGACAAAGGAATTTCATGTACACATGGATGCTTCTTGCATTGCATTGGGTGCATTGCTAACTCGGGCTGGTGAAGGTGAAATGGACCATCCTATCATCTTCACAAGTAGGAAGTTATCAAAACATAATAAAAATTATTCAACAACTGTGTGCGAAGGGTTGGCCATGGTGTACATGTTGAAAAAATTCATGCATTATCTATTAGGAGGGCATTTCAAGATGTATATGGATCATTCTTCCTTAAAATACCTAGTCAACAACCCTGTGTTGGGGGTGGGGGGGCGGAATTTTCAGATGGTTGTTACTATTTCAGGAGTATGACTTTGAAGTCATTGTGAAGTTGGGGAGGTTGAATGCTGGACCTAAACATCTGTCGTGAATTGAAATAGACAAAGAACCCATTAGTTTGGAGGAAGGACTTCCAGATGCACAGCTCTTTGTGGTGCATGTAGCGGATGACCACTTTGCAGACATTGCTCACTTCTTAACTATGGGGATGGTATAGAAAGGATATACAAGTTAGCAAAATAAGGAATTAGTAGTGCGTCCAATTGAATTTTTAGTCATTGTGGGAAATTTGTACAAAATGGGTGTAGATGAAATATTGCAAAGATATATGCCAGACTTTGAGCGTGATAGCGTTCTCGCTGAAGCTCATGGGGGAGCTGCGGGAGGCCATTATGTAGGCAAAGCAATTGCACATAATATTTTGAGCACAAGACTATGGTGGAAAACTTTGCACAACTAAGGCATACTGTAAGGTGTGCAATGCATATCAAAGAACTAGCAGACCATCGCGAAGGGATGAGTTACCACTACATCCTTAGGTGTCTTTGCAGGCATTTGAGAAATGGGTGATCAATTTTGTTGGGACAATTCAACCCCTGGAAAGAAAATGGGTGTGTCCTATATTATCACTACGATATAATATCTAACTAGATGGGAAGAAGCACAACCTGTCAAGGATTGTACAGGGGCTACGATAGCAAAATTCTTGTTTGAATATGTCTTAACAAGGTTTGGATGCTCGAAAATGTTGATGAGTGACAAAGGTATGCACTTCCTGAATGAAACTATCAACATGTTGACTGAAGAATTCCAAGTCTATCATCAAAAGAGTACATCATATCACCCGCAGGAAAATTGAACTATTGAAGCCTTTAACAAGATTTTGGAGAATGTGTTGACAAAGATTTGTAACGTGTAGTGGAATGACTAGGATGTGTGCATACTTGCAGTACTATGGGCTTATCGAACTACTTATAAGAAGCTGATAGGAAAAACACTGTTCATATTAGTATATGTGGTCAAAGTCATGATGCTGATGGAATATATTGTGCCTAGTCTGTGCATAACAGCCTTGAAAGATATAGCGGATTGTGAGGCCTTGGAGGAACGGCTCGTGTAGCTGATGGAGCTCGATGAAAACTGATTTTTGGTAGGATTCCATAAACAAGTACAACATGAATGAAAAAAATCATGGCATGATCACCATATGAAGCTTTGCATATTCAAGGTAAATGATCTTGTCCTGTTATATGATATAAAGTTCACTAAATTTCTAGGTAAATTCTAGATGCATTGGTTAGGGTGATATATTGTCAAGGAAATTATAGATGGTGGTGTTGTTCAGTTCATGAAGCTGAATGGGGAGGCATTCCCAGGAGTGAATGGGACCAGGTTGAAATTGTATACAGGGGATGCTTCATAATGACAATATGGTAGCAGGATAGTCTTAGTCTTCAAGAAGTTGCAAGGGAGTGCGGGACTATAAACTACACTACCTGCATTGGAGGACAAGGCAACGACTAGGCTGCACAGAGAGAGATGAAGATGAAACAAATGAAGCTGCACTCAGGAGGCTTTGCCATGGGGTAAGGTACCACACAACTCAGCATGAAAATGATTTTTAGAGTTACTATTCATGACTTGACGACTAGAAAACAGTTAAGGGAGCGGGGTGGCAGAAATTAAGGAAAAAATATTTGAAGATCTACTACGAAAATAACATTTATTATTAGAATTTGGGGAGGAACAGATGGATTTAAATTCAAAAAACCTTGTAAATTATGCATGCCGGTCTAATAGAGAACACTTTGCCCTCTAAGATTTTTTTGGTGAATTTTTTTGTTTGTTGCACATGAGCCGAGATTTCTGGGAGGAATTTGTTTCACGCCCTCCATTTGTGAACTATTCCTCAGAAGACTGAGAGTTATTCATTTAAAAGATGACTTCCACTAACCCCGCTGAAGCCATGAGGTTGGAAGTAGCTGTGCCCGATGTGCCAGGATCGAAAGTGTCTAATATCAAGGCTACCCCTACTGTGCCCACGACGCCTAGGTTGCCTAGGCTGAAACAAACTGTGGTAAAAGAAAAATAGCCTGCTACAAAAGAAAAGCATCTAGCCGCAAAGGAAAAACAAAAGAATTCGTTTCCAGTGCACACGACACCGAGGAAGCATACCAAGACACAGGCGAAGCAGAAAAAGGATAACAAGCCAAAAAAAGTAGTGGACCTGGAGGAAGAAGAACTCTAGGGAATTGAGGATATTGATTCTGAAGGGGTGGAGCCTATGATGCGGCTACCTGAGTATATCCCTCCATAGAAGGGAAAAGCTAAGATCACGAAGGATCCTGATATCAGGAAATTCTCAGTGTCAACACCTTTGCTATTGAAGCAAATTGTGTTCGAGGGTCTTAGGCTGGGGCGCATTCCAATGCTTAAAATGGAAGATTGGGACCTCGTGAACCACACAAAGTTTTCGCACTTGGAAACTTACAAGTACATGCAAAAGGCCTACTTTGATGACACAGGGGTTACAATTTTGGAACCCATGAAGTCGGTGCACAGTGTAAAGTAGTCAGGATTGCTCAATCTACTCTTGGTGCTGCATTATCATCGTTCTCCCAACAATACAGTTTGTGTGTGCCAACTCCTCACACTAGTGCATGATGGGTGCCTATGGATAGGTGATCCTATCTCCATCACCGACATGTTGATCCACAGGATCACTAATTTACCTTACAAAGGCACGAACCTTGCCAAAGAATTTGGGGGAAAAACCAGAGAGAAAGAGTTGGCAGATAAAATGAATAAGGAGTTTGGTCTGATTAAATAGTCGCAAGGGTACTCTATCATGTCCATGTTAGATCTAGTAGTACAGTTGGCTACCCAGAGTTTAGTAGGAAAAGTAATGAGAAAATGTTGCATGGATGAAGTTTTGGCACCGGTAATATTGCTCACATCACAGTGCACGAAGGGAGTTCAGTACAACTGGGCCAAGTATCTATGTCAGGAGTTCCTCGTGAACTGCCATGAGGCCTAGGAGGAGAGAAAGCCATTTCACTATGCCTGACTATTGTTGCCAATTATTTTGGTTGCTTGGAGGTTACCAGAGGATAGCTAGTTTCCTTCGCATAAGGAACAATTGCCCGAGGCAACATGGTTTGCCTCGTTATGAGCCTCAAAATATCTAGACCGCGTTAAGGAGACAAAGATCTTTTAGGTGTTGATGAGATGGAAATTCACATGGTGGTTAACCATCGGCTAAGGTTGTCTCCCACTTTGTATGCACAGTTATCGAATTATGTAGAATTCAAAGCCAATTTCCATAGGGACTCGGTCAAAGCGCAAAAATATCCTGAGCAAAAATGGCACGCATTGCCTTATATGGTGACAGATACATATATTCATGAGTTTGTGGGAATTCACTATGGGAATGGTGCACACCTATGGAGTTAAATGTAGGGACAAGCACAAGCACATAAAGCTCTGTTGCGCAGAAGTAGAAGGACATAGCTTAGTAGGCCGCACACACATTGGCAGAACAAAGGAGGAAGGAGGCTACTACAACAGCTGTAGAGAAGGCCCATATGTAGAAGGAGTGCGCTGAAAAAGTGCAGGAGGAGTGGGAGAAAAAGGATGTAGAGGACAACAAAAATTCTGCTTTCCACCATACTGATGAGAAAAAGCTAGCAGAGTAAGGAGGAGGTGGCAGTGAGGAGAAAACCACTCCTTTCAGATTGAAGAAGCACACATAGGAGTAACAAAGTGGGAAATGAAAGAAGAAAAAGTCTGATAAGTAGACACATCTTGATCCCATGGTGATAACTGAGGGTGATCTTGATGATATTGGTGACAAAAATAGGGACACAATGACAGAGGTGCTGCAAAAATTCAAGAAGCAATATATGCAAACGCTTAGGAGCATCCTGAAGGATCTACACGAGCTACAAATCCAGGTGAACAGAATTTAGGTAGATGTTAGGAAGGCGAGTGGCACGCAAGCCAGCTTGACATAGAGAAGGTGTGCAGTATTAGAGATTGACTGGCCTCAAGACGTCAGATTATTTCCTTTGCTTGAAGGGTCAGTCCATGCGGAGACGGAGGATAAGCGTGTGGTGTTGGAATTATGTTTCTGGTATGGCTATATGTTATAGATGTTGTACTTGATGGCAACACCCATGGCATGGCTCTAAATATGATGAGAATTAAGAAGTACGCAGGAGAACAGTTCAGAAGATGCGTACCCGCAGGTATGCCGTGCAGGGACTGCGTCCAGACACGCAGGTTACCCATTCATGAGGTGCGTAACTTCAAGGCATTAAATCACGCACACGTGGGGTTTCTTATGTTTAACCCTTGGTATATAGCCGACGGTATTGTGTTATTATGGTTTTGGCCCGTGATATTGATCCATGATTTGAGGAAGATCTTGCCTATATAAAGCAAAGGAGATCATTTGGCTTGAGTATGCTTTTGAGTTGAATATCTTAAGATCTGAAATATTTGGGTTATTGTTTCAAAAATCTTGATCTATATGAAAGTGAAGTGGAAAGCGAATCTGTGAAGGGTGATCTCTCGAGCGCTTGATCAGATCTGGGTATCCGTCTAACTGTAGCACACTGGTGATCTGCAAATTCGGCCCTAATCTGGTGTACACAGTTGTTTAACGGTGCCTCTACGTAGGTACGCAGAGCAGAAGACGGCGAGCTGCGTGGGTACGTAGAGCAGAAGAAGGGTGACTGCGAGGGTACGCAGAGCAGAAACAGGCGAACTGCGTGGGTGTGCAGAGCAGCAGTGGTTCAGGTGCATACGCATAGTAAACATACGCGGCGCGATAGTCTTTTTGGGTGCGTGCCTACTGTGACAGTACGCAGAGTGATAGTGCATTTGGGTGCGTACTATACGCAGCGTAGTAGAAGAAGCAGTGCATGGTCACGCAGTGCAACAGAAGGATCTCTACGGGTATACGCAGAGAAGCAGAGGGTGAAGTGCGTAGCGACGCAGGCCAAAGAAAGGAAAGTTGCGTATCTGTCTCATGACTATCTGTTGACTGAACTTTTCTGTTGATAAGCTGGTCTGGGTTTAGTTCTGTATTGTTGATCTTGTTACTGTGAAATCTACATGTACTTGATGAACATTTGATGTATATGGATCCAGTTTGAAAATTTATGAAAAGTGGTCCTTGAAAAGAAGTAGGGGGTTGTAGCTCCCTTCCAGGAGAGACTGGAAAACGAGAG